>QZGG01002053.1:0-46214 GCA_006409495.1 Sedum album | reverse complement strand
CTTATTCCAACATGATTTATTAATTTTATAATATAATACCAATTCCAAGATTTTGTCCAAAGAATGGTCAAAAGGTCAAACACCCAAGACTGGATCAGAGCAGCCATTTCTTCTCAACACATATATTTCAAACTAACACACAAAAACAACATGTATATATATAAAGTTATGAACACTTTCAAATCATTCCAGAACGTCAAGAAAGTTGATACCATTTACATCTACTTAGCTTGAATTAGAAACCCTTTTTACTTTTCGATCATATACGAAAAGACTGCTATAGATACTTCCTTTCCATTCCAGTCTTGATCCTTGGTGACCCCGTATACCATTCATTTAATGGAGCCAGCTGATTATTATTCTCATGATGATACCATAATGAGAAATGAGGATCAGGTAGAAGAAGAAGAAATGGACGAAGACGAGAGCCAGCTTCCTGGATTTAGATTTTATCCGACGGATGAAGAGCTTGTGGATTTTTATTTGCGAAGAAAAGTGGAGAACAAACCATTCACTCTTGATCTCATCAAGGAGATTGACATCTACAAACATGATCCATGGGATCTTCCAAGTATGCCATGACTTCTAATTTATGTCATTTAATATCTAGCTAGGGTTTGGCCGCTTTAACATTGTTTTCTTCATGTCCAAGATAATTAAAATAATTATGGTACATCTTAAATGTTTGCAGAATCGAGCACGGTTGGAGATAATGAGTGGTATTTCTTCTGCAAGAGGGGAAGAAAGTATAGGAATAGTGTGAGACCTAATCGAGTGACTGGTTCTGGATTTTGGAAAGCAACCGGCATTGACAAGCCTATTCGCTCCAATGATAATAACATTGTTGGTCTCAAGAAATCACTTGTATATTACATAGGAAACGCTGGAAAGGGCACCAAGACAGATTGGATGATGCACGAATTCCGCTTGCCTGCTCCTCTAGACTTCATCACCCATAATAGTCCCCCCACCGTCACTATCCCGACAGATGATGCACAAGAAGCTGTAAGAATTACCCTTAAAACATATATATACATTTATATTTTGATTTTTGATGAGACCATTTTTCTCTAGTGACAAACTGTGTTTAATTTAGTCTTCCATTTCCAATTTTTAGGAGGTGTGGACAATATGTAGGATCTTCAAGCGCAACGTCCCGAGCAGAAAATATACTTCAAACTGGAGAGAAATATCAACAAGAAGAAACCACTCATCCACTACTACTGAATCACAGGGCGGAGATATTACTTCGGCCAATAACAACTCACCAGAACAAGCATTCAGTGGTGCAACAAACAAGTCTTCAGTAAAGGGTGAGAGTACTTACATAAGCTTCAGCAATAATTTCACAACTAGTAATCAAGATCCTCAGCCACAAGTATCTCTCTTCCAAAACCCTAATAATTATAACCAAAGCAGCTTAACGACCCCAGATGTGTTCTTAGGGCACGAACACTACTACGGTTCCAGCTCTAACAACTACAACCCTATGCCAAGAACACACTTATCTACCATGGCTTCGGTAAATCCAGCTCAACCGGCTTCTTCTTCTTTTTATCAAGGAAATAGTAATGATGAACTTGCTGGGACAGAAGCGAACTGGGATGAGCTTAGACAGTTTTGGAGTTCGTTTCAAAATCAGCAATAGCTTAATCGTTTATCAGTTTCGCGTGCTACATGAATATTGAATACGCGTACGTGTCCGGGTGTTTGTGAAATGTACTCATACATCATGGTGAGGCTTTATTGTTGTTTACTGACTGAAGGCCGGTGAGCATCACACTTTGTTTTCAGTTGGTTGTTAAGCTTTAATTAGTACTTAGTTAGATAGTTTCCTATTTATCAAAGGGTCAAATATTGGTGTAAACCACTTATGGAATAAGAACTTTAACCGCAAAGCACCCGTAAAAAATTTCTTACCAGAAAACACCTAAAGTTTTCCATTTTGCTGATAGTAATCCATCCCTGACGTTGATATCAATCATTTGGTCACAGATTATAATAATATTTCATTCAAAATATATTTAAAGATAACAAACAATTAGCATAGTGGATACTCAAATAGCACAATTACAGATATTTTGTAAAAATGTGTGTTCATTCTTATAACTTATTGAAATCAATTACATATGAGTACATGAAATAAATAAAAAGAAAAGACAAACGAATATCTAGTTGTACTCATTTCGTAGTAGAAATCCGTCCGCCAAAGCCTTCTGTGAGACAAAGGATAACCTGTCTCAAAATAGAGAAAGCTGCAGGAAATTCCATACCTTTGGCCTCTGCCCATCTCGCCGCTACCATCTTGATCAGCTGATCCGCTCGCGCTCCAAAACCTCCTAAAGACTCCATAATGAATGGTAGAAAAATAAGCCCATTCGCCGAACAACTAGCTTCATACCTTGCAATCTTTCTGTCTTCTGCTCTCCTGGCTGCCTCCCCTGACCCTATCCCTGCACCTCCCACGAAAGGAGATACAATAGATACGTCTACACAAAGATCCCTACCATCATCCCACGCCGGTACAAAAATATCTGCTGGCTTTTCTCCCCATCGAGAAGGCCTGGTACCTCTAGTCTAGGCCCCATATTAGCCTCCCTGAAAAAGGTGTATAAAGCATCTCTCACCGCATTATGTCTTCTAATCCTCCTTCCACCACCAGGACAATGAGAATCATGATCGCCGGCTGTGTCAGATGTATGCAACCCTGAGCATGCCATACAAGGTCGAGAATTCGCAAACACATCGTGCCCGGTACGGTATTTGAGAGCCAAACGATACGCCGCCGGGTTCATACGAAGCCCAGAAAAAGGCGCAGGTATCGCCGTTGTCCAAATACCACTCCCTAAAGCCGAAACTGCATCCACTAGGATATTCATTCGGGCTCCTCCCCGAACTTTGATCTCTTCCCTGATGACTTCTGCAGCCAAACCGGTGAGCCACTGTTGTGGCTTAGCCTTCGCTCTCAGCTCCTCTAATCTGATAGGAGAAAACGGACGAAATCTCAAATTCCACTCATCAAGTAAGACACTACACCTTGATGAAGAGAATGAATCCTTCGTAAGCATCTCCCATAAAGTCCCCGCCTGCACTAGAGATGCCACAGCTGCCGAGAGAGCCACATCATTTCCCATAGGAATCCCTAACCCACCAAGTTTTAAGGGCAACCCTACTAATCTCCTTTGCTCCGTCGTAAAACCTGTGTTCCAAATATGAACCAGACTCTTATGCACTGCAACATCAAAAGAACGAATCGAATTTCCAATCCAACTAGGCTGTGAACTCCTCAAATTATACATCATCTTCGGCATGCCAACGCAAGCACGAAGAAGTAGTAACTCCAACTGCGGATTATCCAATTTAGACACTTCATCTAAGATGGCTTGAATAACGCGGACTCTCTGCCCCACCACCTCATCAGCTCCTCTCCCATTAGCTGAAATAGGATTACCCAATACCGATAAAGCCGGAGAACCAAACCACCACACCGTCTAGCAACTCCGGACACTGGTCAATACCAACATCAGGCCACCACCATACGCATTTGCTATGGTTTACAACTAAGCCAAGTTGTGGCCCAGATTCCAAGATAACTTGAAATGCTGTCACTAAATCCTCCCGACGACCCATTAAAATACCATCATCCAGATACCAGGCGTTAAGCAACAACCGAGGACACAACTCTCCAACCCGACGAATCAATGGCTGTAAAGCGATGGCAAAAAGTAAAGGTCCCAAAGGATCGCCTTGTTGCACCCCACGACAACTATAAAGGACTGAATCACCAACGTAGAGCAACGCATGACATCCATAACAATACTCAACCCAAGCGCTCAGTGATGGAAAGTGTCGCCGCACTCCTTCCAAGAAAGCTTCTCTGCTGACTAGATTGAAGGCATTTGTGAGATCCACCTTCAGAACTGCCAAACCCTCATCATTCGAATGTTTCGCAACCAAGTGGTTCAACGAATGTGTAATAGCCTCTGCCGCCCCTTTCACACCCACACCTAACTGAAATGGCAACAGATGAGTCCTGGCTGAAGTGCTGACAACCCTTAAAGCCACTCTC
This sequence comes from Sedum album, assembly GCA_006409495.1. Lineage (NCBI taxonomy): Eukaryota > Viridiplantae > Streptophyta > Magnoliopsida > Saxifragales > Crassulaceae > Sedum > Sedum album. The sequence goes on along the minus strand of QZGG01002053.1, from coordinate 42,145 downwards.
GACGTAAGACGCCGCCAAACCAAACCTCTCCTACTGCAACTGGTCTAACTCCTCCTCCTGGTTTAGCAAGAGGAATAATCGGAGCACTCATAAGAAAGGAAGCCAAACTAAGTGGTGCCCTCCCATTGAGCAAAAGTGTGACGTGTGCAGTAAAGGCCCTATGTACCTGATCCTCTTCCACTCGACCTGCAACTCCCTGAACCATATCTAATAACAATTGTGGTTTTAACCCGTCTCTCCCAGAAGAACCCCTCGGAAAAGAATGAAGAGCCCGCCACACATCTTCCAAGAAGGTGTAACCGAAGTAGAAGTGTGTTCAGTAGAAATCGCTAAAGGGGAGCATATGGATGTTTACGCGCGAGCTCGTCTGTCACCTCTTGAGATCGCGACAATATCCCTCCACTTACCAAAGCTTTAGCTGCGTCCCCAAGACGACCAAGCGTCGCCAGCTTTTCGCACCTCTTGACATTGATTTTTCTCTGATCTTCCTCCGAAAAAACTGTAGCCCGTCTCTCAGAAGTCCCCTTACCTACAGCCTCCAGCCATAGACGACGCTGACCATCCCTCCTCTTCCCAAACTGCTAACCTCTGTGACACCAACTCTGCCAATGAGATGTCACCCCTTTCTTCTTTGTCCACTGATCTAAGAACTGATACCACGAAAATCTGCATAATTCCCCACCTGTTAAGATCATCTGGAACCTCATTTACCGCTTTAACTGTCTCTGCGTAACACTTAGCAATGCCTCTCCTACAAGATTTTGGAATAAAATTCATGGTGGGGATCGCTGCGCATCTCAACTTCTTGAAAATATCTGAATCTTCATCAAACGGCTTAAAAACATCTGATACTACCACTATGTCCGTTTGATCTTGTTGTCCAATCTCCATCTCCATCCCCATCTCCATCAATCTTGCCTCCTCCGACCCTGCCGGCATGCAAATCGGCAAATTCCCCGAGCCAACGAATGAGGCCCCACAATCGGGTTGCGACATTTATATCCAACTCTGTACGTCTTGCTGCAACGACCGCAAAGCCATCTCCCATGCTCGCGAAGGTGTTGAACCAACTCCGACAGTCCTCGTCCAGATAAACACTCACTTCGCGACTTCTCAAATGACAAGAAAAAAAAAGAAATGCTGAAAAGACTAGTATATTTTGAATTTAGTAAATAAGCTATAAAATGTAAAAGTCGGAAAACATTGCTTATCATCGGTTTGATATAAATTAATATTTTTATCATATATGAGTAGGAAAAAGTTAAAGGATCCTTAAGTATTTGGAATATGATGAAACGCTATCTCAATCGTTGATTACTAATAATCCAAGGTGAAATTTAAACTAAAAAATAATCGTCAAATCCAACCGCCCGTATATTTTGCAAATCCTACCGCCTAATTTAATTAAAACCAACTTTAATCTCAACCTTTAGATTAATCAAATTAATGATTGAAATTATGTTCTCCTTATAAAACTTTATTTTCCTTTCAATCGCCTAATTTAATTAAATGTTTTTATGAAGCTAACTAAAAATAATGGCTATTTGATTTAATTTTTTTAATATGAATGTTTTTTAATATATTTTTCAAAACAAAAAGATGGAGAAGACGCCAAAGAAATATTTATGGTTATCATGAACCAATTGGTCGAAGAGAGTCTTTTTTGAAGAATATTCGTCATCTATCAAGTCTAGCAGCCTGTTAGAACATATAGTTTTCATGATCACAAATACTCAGTTGATTAATTAAGTCAAATTTACCAAGATAAAATAATAAGCACAAGAAAAATTCCTATTAGCTCAAATAACAGATTTAAACGGGATAAGTCATTATGATCCATCAAGCAACATGCTATTTCCAATCGGCATATATTAAGATATATTCAAAGAAAATCAAAAGGGATAATTGCAGAAACCACTATTATAATACCCTATTTTATAGTAAACCATCATTTTAACAACTAATTACGAAATATGTATAATATAATAGCGCCGTTATAAAAAAACCATCATTTTCACAACTCCGTTAGAAATTATAAAACACGTGCCAATACGACGCGTGGGTATATAACTTTAATTTGAACAATTCAAAAAACCACCATTATAATGTCTTGTTTTGCAAAAAACCACCATTTTAATAATTATAAAATGACTTTATTATAATATTTCAATAAAAACCACCACCTGAATATATAGGTAAAACTAGGGAATGAGGATGAGGCTACGATTGTGGCTATCTTTGATCAGTAAGGCAGTATACATTTATTAATTTATAATAATGGAAGCATATTTGCAGTTGCGGGTGTGGTGAGAATCTGTTATATTTTAGCTTAGAGTCGATCTTTAAGATTAATATACTTAAACAATTAGAGTTTAAAAATAGTGATATAATAAATCATATTTCATAAGATAAAACGAGAAATTATTTATATTTGAACCGTGCAGTCGATAATCATTAAACATTGATAATAAACTCTCAAACAAGAGTTTCCTTTTGCTTTTCTAACATTATTTTCTTCATTGACTTCCATCGAGATTAAATTGAAGCACCGTGTAGATAGTAGATACTTATCAACGAGTAAAATTATCATATGAGTCTCTGATCTAGCATGAACAGTGCAGTTGATAGTACTCTGATAATAAGTTATTTAAATGGTGGTTTTTCGTAAAACTGAATTATAATAGTGGTTTCGGTAATTAATTTAAATATAAAATAATATTTTATTGCCACGCATACACGCACTTAACGGAAGTTTTAACGGAATAGTGTCAATGGTGGTTTTTTGATAAGTAGGTATTATAATATAGGCATTTCGTAATTAGTTGTTAAAATGGTGGTTTACTGCAAAACGAGGTATTATAATGGTGGTTTACTGCAATTAAGCCAAATCAAAATAAATAATTAAATAAAGAACGAAACAAAGGAAGATTTGAGAGTTGGGAAGATCCATTTAAAAAATCTTGTTTTATGGTAATTATCTTCATGTAAATATATTTATCAAATTTTAATATTAAATAAGAAACATATTGAAATATTATCAAACTTCAAAATAATATGAAAGATATTAACATTCCTTTTGAATGTTTTGGAATATCCCCATATTTTCAACAATCTATCAAAAAAACAATCTAATTGTTGTATCAAGTAGTTTAGGAGATAATCATGATGAGAATTATATGACTTATAAATGGACAAGTCACACGCCTCTCGAGTTGAGCTTTTGAAGAAAACAGTTTTGCACACAAAGTCAAAGTGAACGTCTCCTTCATCAGCTTTAATAGACCAAAGCAGTTCCGGGTTTTTGAATTGAGTACTAAGCAGGCATATCTTGAATTTAAATGAACTTGTAAATACTGTCGAAGCATATCATAAATGGAGTTGAGTTAGTTAACATCGCAAGTATATCTTGAATTAGGTTGAGCGTCACAAACTAACAAGTATATTCTAAGTTGACAATAACAAACATCAAAATTCTTAGTTATTTTCCACAATTATGGTTGGGACCGAGGGTTTCCTTTTAAATTATGCCTCTTGTTATGAAAACACTGGATTATTAAAACTATTTGAAACTCAGAGGAACTGAATAATAAGAGAGAAGTAAGAGATGAAGAGAGGTTGAGGTGTGTGAGTTTTACCCTCACCCCTTCCTCCTTTTATAGTGCAAATTTACAAAGCACTCAGCGTAAAATCCGTAGTTTGCAAGTGTTATTCTTCCTTACGTGGGTCCCACCAGCATACCAAATTTGACTCATTTATGACACCTCTATAATTTTCATACATTTTATAGGTTTTTTTACCGAAAATCACCCGCCAAATAGGTTAATTTGAACAAAACTACCCCTCCAACTTTTTTAAAAAAAATAACCACATTTCAATTCAAATTTTATTCAGTGTAGCCACACCTTCACTATTATGTTAACTATCCCATTGAATTTAACTGTTGTCTCTGTTGACCCTCATTAATCCATAATTAAATAGATAAATAACCCCTTATCAACCCCAAAATTTAGTTTACCCTTAAACTACATTAATCTCTAAATAAAACTTGGCTCCGAATTGAAGTACTTTGGAGGGAAGCTGATCAAGCTCATCAAATAGTATGTTGGCCAGGAATGATGTGTGATTGGTCCCTGCCCTTGAGCTTCAGTCCCTTCTTGTTATCCCTAACACACAATCATTAGGTTGTTTAATGTTTTTGGCATACATTTCCTTCTTTTTTTGGATTTGATGTCTTTAGCAGGTGCTCAGTGTCGCTTCTTATGAATTATTATTTTTAAATACTATATTTACTATAATCCTATTTGGAGAAATTAGATCCTTTTAAGGATGCCAAAGGGGAAAATAAATTAAGAATTGCTAAAGTCTATAAAAGGAGACTAATTATTTTGCTATTATTTTGAATGCATTTTAAGGGGGAACACATAATTGATCAGATACGCTTGATGATATTTTGTTATTTAATCAGCTTATGACTGACAGTAAAGACTCAGCTTATATTGTTTTATTGTTTATCGAAGGAGTGTTTGTCATCATCAAAAAAGGGAACTTGTTAGATTATATGACTTTAATGATCACAAATACTCAACTAATTAAGCTAAGTCAAGTGTTCATGTATAACAAAAGTTTAGCGACAAAGTTCCCCGATAGGAATTGCACTTTTGTAACACAATGGAACATAGTAAGCCTAGTGTAGATTCCTATTAGTGCAAGTAACGAGAGTAACGTTCCCTTGAGACCCATGTGCATGATCGGACGGCTGAAAAAAAATGCACATTATGCTGAGCGGGCGACACGTGGCACACGAGATGCAAATGCAAAAGTGCAAAATTTGGAGGGAGGGGTAAAACGGGAAATGTGCATATTGTAAGCAGACTGACAACTTTGCAGACTGATTTGATTGATGGAAAGGAGGGGAGAGCAATGTCTGTTGCATTTTCAAATTTTGAAAGCATTTTCGAGATCAACGGAGAGATGTAAGACGATTTTCAAATTTTGAAAGCATTTATGCATATACTTAGAAAAACACATGTGATATGCACAAAAGAAGCTTAATTTGACAAATTATGTGCACAAATACACAAACTATGTGCACAAATACACAAATTATGTGCACAAAAGACACAAACTATGTGCATATTACACAAAATACACAAACTATGTCCTCAATGTCCGGTAGCTTCTGCACATTCCGTTGTCCTAGCACAGAACACATAATCATACCTAAAAGGTGCCCCAAAATGCACCCGGCGGCAAACACTCGAACTCCAGTCCAAGAATGGGACCATCTTCCCTCAAAGGCTCACCTAACTGTGCCTCCACGAATGCAATTGCCTGCATTTCCCTCACAGCCTTTGGTGACTCATAATACCTCTTCACAGGAGTCAAATCAGTTCCAATCCGCGCCAATGCAAGACACAAATTCTAGGCACTACTCTTCCATGACTAAATGAACTAGCACCCGATAAGGAACTCATCACTGGAAAATGTTCAACTCCAGTTTCACTACTAGCTGCCAACTCATCTCCCACACCACTATGAGACATCCCTCCACCCGGCGAATCCTTCTTCTGCCTTTTCGTTGTAGGTGGTGTCTTCCTATCCTTCAACCTCCTGTGGCAAAACCACATCTGCAGCTGCCGATCAGAAAGCCCCAACTTCACTGACAAATCCACATAACCTAATCTAACATACCCTTCCATCATCAGCCAATTTGAATTGAGGATTTGATCGGAGGCACAAGAACCGAGGAAGAGCATAGAGAAGATGTCGATGGTGGAAGAAAGAAGACAGATGAGTGTAATGTGTGAAGACAGAGGAGTGTAAGACAGAGAAGACGGAACTACCCTTTCTGCACAAAACATACATCACACGTGGCTCAATTTGGTTGAAATGGATGAAATTGATCGGACGGTTCGATTGGGGGTCGCAGGTTCGTAAATAAACAACTGGGTCGCAAATGAGCGTCTCTCCAAGTAACGATGTTAAATAAGATTCGTCCATTTAGAACATACGATATCCAACCATAATATATTCAAATATATTCAAAGAGAGGAAAATGTTCAAATGAAAACCTATTTTATAATGAAAACTTAGAACTAATGTGAACCTTAAGATCTCACAATTAAATGATTTTGATTTATTACTTCATTAATTAAACATTAATCATTTTTAGTAATGACAGGTTACCCTTGTCATTACAAACTAATATAGTTAATAAATATATAATTAACTTTAAAATTTTAAATTAGGGGATGTAAAAAGTGCATCAATTTTTTTAAATTGTAATAAAAAGAGCATAACTAGAAATTTCAAAAATGCATCAAAATTGTAATAGAAAAGAATATGCAAACTTTAAAATATATGTCAATGCACTTTTAATAAACATTTTACTTCACTTTCAATAAATCATTATTGATTTATATAAACAATGAATTGACACGTGTGTCCCTTAATTGATAATAGTAATGATCATTTTAATAAAGTCATTAATCACATCCATTGAATTGTCGGATTGTGTGGTTCGTAACGATTATATGTTTTATTTTAAAAGTGGTTTGTACCAGAACCAAACCCTCAAAGAGATTCAAGATAAAGGAATCAAAGATAATAAAACAAAGGAAGATTTAGAAGATGGGAAAATATTTGGAAATCTTGTTTTATGGTATATCTTTATGTAAGGTATTTATCAAATTTTCAAGACTTTATATTGAGTATAGCAAAATCCAAGACTTTATATTGAGTATAGCAAAATCCAAGACTTTATATTGAAAGTAAAACTTCAAATGAAACTAGAATCACCAAGGATATAGAAATACTTTTACTTATAACACATCATTACCTCAAAAAGTTTGATATCTACCTAATACCTAACAAGTATAATTAAAAAGTTACACAAAAAGGTACCAGCTTAGGGGAACTTCAATTCTCTCTCCTTCCTAAACTCTCTGCCTTCTCTCCTACTTTATCTCCTCCGGTCAAATTTTCATACCACCTCTCCGGGGTGGAGAGGAGGATCTTCTCTCTTACGTGATGATGTACGTATCCCTCTTCTTCCACCCCTAGGAGCTCCTTCTTCCGAATCAATTCCGCCTACTTTGATCGCTTTGCTGCCGCCGTCTCTGTCGGCGAGGTCGCATGCATGTGGCCGATCTTCACACCATTGGACTCCTCAACCCTCCGTGGTCGCATGCACATGGTCTGATCGTCCTAAATCGGTCTCGGCTTGTTTATAAATAAAGTGTTTGTTTTATGTGTATGACTTTGTTTTAAGCTTATTTGGATGCTGTCGGTTGCTTGTTGTGCGGCTATGCTCAGAATAAGGCTATGAACTTAGCCGTTTAAAGGTTCTTGTCTAGTTGAAGTACTAGCGCTAGTGAAATTTGATGGTGATGGTGCCGTTATCGGCCTGAGCTTTCAACCGTTGATTTAAGAGAAGACCGAAGATGTAGTGTCATCTCATGCTTTGTACCATCATGTATATTTCATCACGTAATCATGTCAAGATTTGTACTCTTTTTCATGATCAAATGAAATGTACCCACTTGAATCAAAAAAAAATTACACAAAAAACCACCCTAAATAAATAAGTAAATTGAAATAAAAAGTATATAAAACTTACGCGACATATTCTCTTCGATCAAAATCTGTATACAATCTTTTTGAACTGAAGCTTAAACGCAAATCTACAAATTAAAAAACTAGTAATGAAAAAACTAAAAACTAGCATCTTCGTATAGCAAAACCATTTTATAAAGCACTATATGATTTTTTATTATTTATATAAAAATAAATTAATGAGCAAAAGACAGATATGCCACCCGCCACCATCATTGTAAATTGACAAATCTAAGTTATTAATTCACCAATTCATAATAGAAATAGTAATGAAAGGATTAGAATACGAACCACAATTTAGTAAAAGTGGCAGCCTGCCGTCAATGAGGTAGAGAAATTGAAATCTCAATTTTATCTACAAACCCTAAAAACAAAAGGTTTTATTTTTAGAAGTAGTTTGTTTGGTTACAAGTGTAGTTTTGTTTTAAAAAGTATTAACCTGTTGTTTGGATGTTGAAATAGGAGTAGTATATATAAAAGTAAGTTGAGTAAAAAGATATGGGTGTCAATATTAAAATATATGGGGGTCAAATTTAGAATACATGGTGGTCAAAATTAAAAATACATGGGGTTCAACATTAAATATTTATATATATTTTTCAAATAAAATGAAAATTCAATGGGGTCAATTGAACCCCATGGTTGTAAGGTGGTTCCGCCACTGCCTAACATTTAGTAACTAGAGTAAGGGAGATCAAAGGGTATATTACTGTTTCCGTTTTACCGAACCAAAAAATCTTATTATGTTTACCGTAACTATTGGTAAAACGGTAAACTGGTAATTTTCTAAAAATTATCATTTTACCCTAAAATTTACCAAAATATATATTTTTAAATAATTTTTTTAAATTTTTTAATTTTTTATAATATTCATATATTTTAATCATTTTAATATATTTTTTAATTAATTATACATAAATATGAAAAATTCGGTAAAACGGTAAATTATCGAAATGAAAAGACTATTCCATTTACTGAATTTTTTACCATTTCCCGAATTTTCAATAAAAAGATAAAGTATTTCGGTAAATCGTTAAATTTACAGAATGTTGCTCTGTCCTAAACTAGAATATATTTTGAAGGTTCATAACTATTAATAAAAAATGTACCTTTCTTGAACTAAAATATCAAACAATGAGATAAATATTACCTGAAATCAATTTATCAACAAAGATAAAATTGATATTACTTGAAGTAGGGGTTCCATTGTCCCGAAAGCCCTAATAAGCCCTACGGCCCGGCCCGCGCCCAAGGCCAAAAAAGCCGAGCCCGAGATCCTCGGGCCGGGCTAGGGCTTGAATTCCGAAGCCCGATCGGCCCGATGCTAGGCCCGAAAAAAACCTGACCGAAAAAATAAATTTTTAATAAATATATTATTTTAAAATTCAAAGTATGTAGTATTTATATCATAGTATTTATATCATATATATAACATCTCGATATCGTACAATGATATAAAAACATTTTATATCTACTTCTAAACACATATATAATTGATTAAGTTCATTATATTACAATTAAATTCACTTGAACATATTATTTAAAAATATTGTTATAAAAATTCTTATAATTAAAGTGGTGTAAATATGTGTCTAAATTAATTAAATTTTAAAAAAATTGAAAATTAGGCTTGGTCAAACCCGGTCAAACCCAAAAGTCAAAGGGCTTGAAAAGCCTGTAGGCTTTGCGATTTTAATGAGGCCTGGCCCGGCCCGAATTTTTTAAAAAAGTCCGAATTTTTAGGATCGGGTCGGACTCGGTCCTTACGATTTAGGGTTAGGGCCAGCCCGGCCCGGCCCATTGGACACCCCTAACTTGAACAACAACATACCTTACAAAAAATAATTTGATCTCCTTGAATAACCTGCGAATCATCTTGATCATGCACATGACCATGCCCTAAAACTCGAAAAGCACGAGTTAGCCAAAAACACATCCTTACACTCATACCAACTGATATAAAGTATTTAACCACTAACGCTTTAATGGGAGAAAATACTAAAAAAATTAACATAACTAAAACCAAGAAAATAACAGAATTACTTCTTAGTTATCTACTAGTTTTAATCTAAAAAATAACTACAACAGGTCATTAGTAGAGTGAAAATAAACATTTCTGAAAAACAAACTTAGAATCATGCATATTATGAACTAAACCAAACCGATATATTCTTCATCATATTTTTAACATCATTTGGTAGTATCCAGCTAAGCGTAAAACCTATGGAATCAGATTTTAAGACATGTACTATCTAAATCCATGACTCCAGATTATTGTAAGGTAAAAATAGCACAAAACTAAACCATTGAGCATAAGAAAATTATTTCACATACACAGATGAACATCAAATAAAGAGTTTTTGGTCACAAACTAGAAAATCAGCTTGAATATATTCAAAACGCCCTCCTTAGACTGAATTTAACAAGCTTTAGAGGGACATGTCAAGAGATATATCAAAACATTCGGTTCCATATGAGAAAACCAATTTTCGATTTTACTTCTAAAATTCTATATCTTGATTTTTACCTTAGCATTCCATAAACTTTCTTTACAAGAACGTTAAAAACAGACTTTGCACAAGTAAATAGTCACTAAGATCTTAAGCAAGAAACAAGATATCATCAACACAACCTAGTTTAATATCTAGTTCATCTAATTCAAAGGAAACTAATAACATAAAAAATTAGCAAGAAAACATCGCTAAATAGAGATAAATTCGGTAAGAAAACTGCAAAAGATTAAATACAATCAAGTTATGCAAAGATCAAAAATAGTAACTTACCAATTTTTGTACTTACTGATGAAGCGGATTTATACGATCCATCATTGTCTTATTTCCATCTATTTTATATGCTTTGTTTGTGAAATATTACATTTTCGTAATGTTTTACATTTCATGCATATTTGGACTACAAGAGAGCTTTTTCATTCATATGGAGCATTTTAAGCGCATTCGGGTCAGAAAGACGAAAAAGGAGTTGGATGACATCACGCTAGCGTCAGCCATGGACGCTGAAGCTGAAGAACTTCCATAATTTAGTAGGGTCCATGGAAATTAATTCTTCGGTAGCTTTTAAATAGGGTTTAAACCCTATTTCACAAAGGGTGGCTGGCAGCCAATAGCTTCCTCTTCAAACTCAGTTTTAGATTATTGTTTTTGTTACAATGTTTTGTAGGAGTAGCTGATACCCTTGACATTTTGGAGAAATTGAGTTGCAAAGTTGTATGAGACCATTGAATAACATGTTTTAATTTAGTGAATTTTGTTCTTGTTACGAATTACATGCTTTATTATTTGCATGACCTATCCTAGTGGTGAAATTGGGTTATTATCTATTGCATAATACTTAATTGGATTGTCATATTAGAAAAGTCTTGCGGTGGAACTAATGTGGTATTTTGATTAGGTAATTGTTACATCTTCTTGCGACTCTAACCAGTAGTATTAGCAGTACAACTCTAAGACTAGATTACCTTCTCTTGGATTCGACCCTAGTTGTCGCTATACTAGTGTTAGTAGGTTTATAAATAAAGATTTTTCAGTGTAAACGGCGCACTGTCACTTACCCCTAGATATGCAAGTTCTTAATTGAATAAGCACTCACTTTAACTCACAAGAGCAAGAATAAGGATCAAAACATTCAAAAATAGCAACAAACGGGATCCTAGATCAGAATGCACAACATATGTGCAAAGATCACTAATTTCCACTAACGTCCTATCCAAGATCCAATCAAGAATCTATCTAAGAAACGTATCAAGGCCTCTGATATCACTTTGATCAATGTATCTAAGCCTAAGACAATGCCTAGAAACAAAACCAAAACCCAAGATATACATAGAAAATGCCAAAAATTCCTCATTCAAGAACACATAAAATAAAAACAAATGACACGAAATTTACGCGGAACCGGAGAACCCAGAGAAAATCACGACCTCTGGCGTAAATACTGAGAATCAATCCACTAAGCAAGTCAACATGTTTTACAAACAATGATTAAAAACTTGACAATCCAAGATTGAGTAAGATTGAGCAATTCAGTCGATACTGAACTAAAGATGAACTAGAAGACTCCATAATTTGAAACGAAATCACCTTGACAAGACTCAAAGAGCTTCGCAGGAAGTCGATTTGAATTGATTCAAAATACTCCATCGGAAGCCTCCATCCCCTAGCACAAGAGCTCTCAAAATCGTCACTCCTACAACTCTCGTAGTCGCTCACCGCTTCTCGATGAATCACTCTTCTCAATCGCCAATCACTCTTAAATTGCAGCTCTTCTCCATCCAAAACTGCAATCCATCCTAAAAAGCTAATTGGGGGAAATTGTCCAAAGGGTGTCACACCACATTGCAACTTTATAAAAATTAACGCGCCTCACTTCTCAAGCAATTTGGGTTAGTTTATTCCTTTGCTCAACTTCTTAACTTAGGCCTCATGCTTTAAAGGATAACCTTCATGTCATTTTAACTCCATAACCACAAAACAAATAGTTCCTAAACTCAACTTTCTTCATCCAGCTTGTTCGGCAATTTTAGATCACCTTCGATCACCCCCGGAAGCATAAATCATCCCCAAACATACTCTCAATGTCAAATGCATTGAGGCACATACAAATTCTACTAACTTACTTAAAAAAACTCAACATTTGGAAGAAAATTCTTTTTTCAAATGATTTGGTGCAATAAACGCCTTTCAAAATAAATCTATGTAAAAGAAGGTATCGCATTTACCTTAATGTGTATCGATTTTTCATGTAAATTTAAAGTTTACCGTTTTCGCGAATGAATCCGGTGTCGTGTTCCTGACCCATTCACATCCAAATTCTTCGGCCCAAAATGCAAAATCCTCTTTCACTCATCAGCTACTCGTCTCTCAATCTCACCTTCACGCACAAACTAAGCGGCAGCATCTGACGATGGCGAGGATGGCCTGCCATCACCTTCTACCTGCCTTCGCCACTCCTCTCAAACCATCTCTTCATTTCATTAACTCACCTCATTTCGTCGGCGCTCTTCATTTCCAAACAAGACTCTCATCCTCTTCACCCAAAATCAGCATGAGTCTCAAAGCCGGCATCGTCGGTCTTCCTAATGTTGGCAAGTCCACTCTTTTCAACGCAGTCGTAAGCTTCTTCTCTTCCTGTATATCTATTTTTATCATACAATTAAAGATAAGGATTTATTACTCTTGTGAAATTTTGTAGGTTGAGAATGGAAAAGCACAAGCTGCTAATTTTCCGTTTTGCACTATCGAGCCTAATGTTGGTATTGTTGCTGTTCCGGACCAGCGTATTAATGTTCTTTCTAAGCTTAGTAAGTCTCAACGCTCAGTTCCGGCATCCATTGAGTTTGTGGATATTGCTGGGCTTGTTAAGGGAGCCAGTCAAGGAGAGGTGAACTGATTAATATTTTTATTATAAATTGGTGGACGCTCTGGTTGTGATTCTGTTTTATCAATGCAGGGCTTGGGCAACAAGTTCTTGTCACACATCCGTGAAGTTGATTCCATTCTTCAGGTACCTTTTATTATTTTTGAGATACAAGTTTACTATTGCTATGCATATGTGGTTAGAATGTTATTTTCATTCCAATTTGCGAAAAGCTGGAGTTTTGATAAAAAAATTGCTAGTTATTTACCAAACTATGTAACCCGGAATGTAAATTGCGTTATTTTATTCAACGTCAGTTAAGGTGGCATCTAGAAAGTCATGAGCATAAGTACATTACTGGCTGACACAACTATATAAAGTTGATCGAAACTTGTAATTTCGATTACTGCATTTTTGATACTGATAGTGATTAAAATGTAGGTTATTGTTGAATCTGAAACCAAGTTGATCCACTGTTTTTTCGCCTTCCTCCTCTAATCACACTCACATGTTTTAGGTGGTTCGCTGCTTTGAGGATAATGACATAGTACATGTTAATGGGAAGGTTGATCCTAAGTCTGACATTGAGGTCATTAACTTGGAGCTAATTTTTTCAGATCTGGAACAGGTATTTTACTCATTTTGTCAGTATGAATATGCTTATTTCATTGAGAAACCATCACTTCTTTTGATAAGCCCACTCTAGTGTTCTATCATTAATTCTCAGATGCACCTCCTCACACAGTCTAATATGCATTGCTGCTACATATATTACTCACGATCCTGAGTAAAAGTTGTAGAAAGAATTAGAACTAATTTGCTTTCCCCAATCAGATTGAAAAAAGAATGGACAAACTCAAGAAAGGCAAATCAAAGGATTCACAAGCGAAAGTTAAGGTTTGTGTCTCGCATGATGCTGCAGTCTACTCTTGTATGTACTTCAACCATATTAAAATATTAAGATGATAATTATTGATAAAATTTCAGGAGGAAGCAGAGAAATCTGCTCTTGAGAGAATTCAGCAGGCTTTATTGGATGGAAAACCGGCCAGATCAGTGTCTGTTACTGATTTTGAAAAGGATGCCCTGAAACACCTCTGTCTGCTGACTATGAAACCCCTAATATATGTAGCTAACGTTGCTGAGTCGGATCTGGCTGAGCCTTTGAACAATCCTCATGTTAAAGATGTAATGACTCTTGCTTCTGACTGCAATCTGAACTAGTGCCAATATCTGCGCAGGTAAAAGAAAATATAGATAATGCCAATATACCACTAGGCTCTTGCACAAGTTATATGCCCACATTTTTTACAGACCAAACCACTTAAGCTAGATACTGCAGGTGGAATCTGAACTCAGTGAACTTCCACCTGAAGAACGGTTAGAGTTTTTAAGCTCTCTTGGTGTCAGTGAAAGTGGACTTGGGAACCTCATACAGGCAACATATCGTCTTCTAGGGCTACGGACGTACTTTACTTCCGGAGAAAAGGTTATGAACTTTCGATACAGTGCCGCTCCTTCTCTCTTGCAGATTAATAAAGTTCTTAAATCATCTTCTTAACAGGAAACAAAAGCCTGGACTATTCACGCAGGTCAGTTTAATTTTGTTGAATATTTATGTTTATAATTGGCACAGGTTCAGCAGTGATCAAGAGATTTACATGTTAACAAATGTTCTTCTGCCTAGTTGCATTGCTAATAGTTGGTTACCAAATTTGTTTAAGTGTCGATAGAGATGAACGAGTGTTGCATGAAAAAAATGGAAAAGCGAATTGTTACTTACACTCCTTGCTAGTGATATTTTTTCTATTACGGTAAATGATTCTCATCATGAATCTTACATTTACTCAGGAATGACTGCACCTCAAGCTGCTGGTGTGATTCATTCCGATTTCGAGAGAGGTTTTATCAGAGCCGAGACGGTGAGCCTCTGTCCAATATTAAGTTACATTCTATCCATATTTTGCTTATCTTGTAATAAATTGTTTGACTTTTTCTGTTTTACTTTCACATCCGAGTACATGCATTTCTTTTAAATGTATTGCTCGTTGATTGGTCATTTGGGTGTGCCTTTTCTTATGCTTCTACGATTTGGTTGAATCTCCTTTCAAAGGTTTCTTATGACGACTTTGTTGCTGCTGGGTCACTTGCTGTTGCAAGAGAAAGAGGAGTTGTAAGTTGCTGACTTCTTTTTTCCATAAAAGTTTTGTTGCTTCTTCAATAGATCTTTCACAGACTCTGCAATTCAATTCATGCTCTTATCATGTCATTCATTCTTGCAATCAAAACTTTTGCAAATACTGGTTGGCACTTACCAGTTTTCTTCTGTTTAAACAACCTCAATAACAACATTTATATCTTTGCAGTTGCGTTCTGAGGGGAAAGATTACATTGTGCAAGAAGGAGATGTGATGCTTTTTAGATTCAATGTTTGATCGAGGAGTGATAGAGCTTAAGTGATCCGAGTTTTTAGTGCCAGATAAATGGATGAGTTGATTTATTGTGTAACATGATTTTTGACAGTTTATATGTGGCGGCAAATCTTTGTTCTGTATAGGAATCTCCACAAATTTGATACATAGATCATACACTACAGAAACAATGAGATCTGAGACAATCTCAGAGACTTAAACATGGAAATAAAGATACTTCAGCTGTTTTGGATGTCGATGTTACATATTTATACCTTCTCTGCAGTTGCTGTAAATATGTACTGTTGGTTTGAAGCAGCATAATGTTTCCTACACAAACACGCAAACAAATATGTTCTTATTTGATTCTACAGAATATGTATTGGACTGTATGATGAACATCAGAACTAAACTTGTACATCCGTAGAACCGATCCGAGTTTGATTCCTGATGGATTTCCCACCCAATTTTCTACATCACCTAACATTCTGTAGCAGAGTTAAATGAGGGATTTCAACTGCTGTAGTAGATCCGGGTAATGGCATTTGGACCAGGTGTGAGATTGTCATAATGGAGCATCTACTTTGGATCTTGACAGCGATAATCTTATTAGTGTTGGTCTCCTGGTGCTTCTTTCTAGGATTTAACTGACCTCTACAAGTTCTGAAAGATTCCGAATTACTCAAGTCAATAAAAAACGGAAACTATCAGCATTCCATCCCCAAAGCTCTTTAACAATGCACATATTGTATTTGCATACCTAGCAGAAATTACATCCTTCAAAGGATATGACGATTCAGTGACACTTGCCGTATACCAAAATCTTTTGGCATCATCACTTACAAAAAATGTCTCATATCTTACAAGTACCAGACTGGAAGGAAAATGCATCAGTCTGACTGCTTGGTTAGGATTTGGACTCATTTCCACATTCTTACGGGGTGCTTGTTGAAGGGTCTGTTCGTCTTCTCTTGGCTTCATTGTCACCCAACTGCAATGAAACAGTTATATCTTCATCACAGATGTTCCTCAGAGCTGATAAATTTTCCTGAACTGGAATTTGATCTTGATGATGATTTTTATTTAGCGGAGACTGCCCTAAGAAGCTTGGAATGAACTGGTGCTCCACAGCAGGAAATTCCTTGTCCAATTCTGAAGGGTTTTTTGTGCAATTGTGAGCAACTTCCATAGGAATGTGCTGGATTTGAATACCAAGGGGGTTTGTTTTATCTTCCTCTTCAAAAAGAGGGGATGAGTCACCAACAGCTGATCCGAGAGCCGTTCCTGAAGCAGCCAATTGTTCATGCAATGCAGCTGCAATGTAAAGGTAAGAAATGAGTATTAAAAGGGTGCAATTAAATACAGTTTACTTAGAACAATGTTTTTGTTTACTATTAAACTATTTAGACAAATGGTGCTTCTAGTTCTATTAGGAGAACATAAGCTCTAAAACTTTGTCAAATAGAAAAGCGTGGACTTTACATGACCATTTGAGTTTCATCATTTTAGAATTCATAACTGAAGAAGCCAAGTAGCCAACTGTCAGCATACAGATTCCATACAAGTAGAATATTGTTTTGACAGAAAATATGAGTCAAATTCTAGTACTCAGATTAGCAGACAAAGCAACAATAAAATGTACCAACACGGTGACGATTTCAAATATAAAAATATTACCTTTTAGTTTTTCACTAGTTGTGATGACTTCCAGCTCCAAAAGATTAAGTAGCCGACCTAAATCAACTCCACTTGTCCAATTTTCTGGGGGTTGCCCAACTTTTAACTTCAATCTACCTCGATTCGCTGTGCCACCCCATATGATCCCTATTGGCCGAGGCTTCTCCCCATTGTTACCTGTCAGGAGGATCAGGCTTCCACTATCGCCTTCGAGATCGAACGTCTGCTGATTCTCGCCAACGACAAGGAAGTCTGTTAAGAAGCATATCCCTTTCTCATCATTGTACTCAAGTGCATATGCAAAAACAGTTCCAGTCGTCAAGCCCGAACTCCTCCCAACTTTGATGACCCGCTGTCCAATTAAGCTGTTGACTGGACACTGCAGGTCTATAGTTTTCACATCTCCAATCTCCCCCACACCTTTTACTGAAGTAGTTACAGTGGAGACGTCAAAATCATCAGCAAAAGGAATAAAGGCCCCATCAGCTCTCACAAATGTCTCTGAAGAATTACAAATGTGTCAAAAATATAAACTAAGACAAATCCATTAGTGATTATCTGAATGATGATTTCTTTCATTTCGGAACCAATTAAAAGGTAAGCTTATATCACTCTTGGTCATAGTCAGAACTCAGATGTAAGGATTCTGCCAAGCTACCACATTATAGTTTTGTCAACTGACACAGATGAAAAATTCAGACAGATCATACAATATTACTGACCAAAAGAAAAGTATTTTTGTTTTGTGCTAGTTTGGACAGTGAGTCAAAACATGTTCAAGACTAATCCACTAGGTCCCACCCTTTCACTGTTGTTTTTGGACATCACGAATCAATGTGTTATCTGTGTCCGTGTTGAATCAATCTTACATCATATTAACTTCATTAGAAGAGAACTTTTGAGTTGAACTTTTTTATCAATCACAACAAGTGTGGAGGGGTGTATAACACTCCAATGCCTGTAAAATGAGATGATTAAACAAAGGGTATGCTTTGTCCGATTGTCTTACAGGATTTTATAAGGAAGCAAAATCAGGAAATAACTAATAATGAAAGTAGAAATCATGTGTGAATTGTTCATACTCGTTATAACCTGTGAAGGTCCTTTTAATTAATGGATGTATTAAATAACTGATTATTTCGACTGCTTTGAAATTGGTATCGTCTTGCAGTTCACACGTTCACTTATCTCTCAGGTTAACAATTTTATCCACATAATATGCTACAATGGGATTTGAAAAACAAGCAACGCATTACCTGGATTAATGCTGGCAAAGATGCCATACCAAAGATCATCTGTGATAAATGATGTAGCTCTCTCCACAGCACCAAGATAGACCCCAGGTCCAAGAGATGGTGGAAGAGGGTGGAACATCTTTTGATTTGGATAGTCCAGGTCAACAGCGACATGGCGGTTAGTGAGAAAACCAACCTGTCGAGAGCTTGTTTGGCTCTTCACAATAGCACCCAGTGTTCCAAAAATTTCTTGACTTGCAACCTGTAAAAGAGTTAAAGTATTAATGACTGTAATGTAAAACCTAACAGAGAGCCATTGTAATATAATGAAAAGGAAATCCCTTAGGTTCTTGTGATAATGATGGTGATCAGTTTGTTTCCATAGAATAAATGAACATATGTCAGTATAGGATTACTACTCCAGAAATTGTGATAGTGAACATGAACCAATGTCAGAAAGCTGGAACTTTATTGTCATGAGAGTAAAGCATCTACATGCCAGTAGCTCAAACGTCCATGAAAGACATATAGTATCAACAGGTCTGACAAAAAAGGGGAACAGTTGCCCCTTAAGAGAAATGATATGTAAATATACATATCTACAATGCACTCTAGATTATAGTTTGAAAACAAGCAAAACCACAAACAAGTGTGAAAACAAAGGTGACTTTTGTCAATACCGGATCTACTTGGCTGATCTTTTATACTAAAGAGTGTTAAGTCCAGGTCAATTCAGGTCAGCTGTTTATTTCAGTATTCGAGTAGACCCCTTATATAAAGCCATATACACGCTTCTTTGATTAATCATAAAAGATGGCTTATGTTTTTAGCTTCTTTCAAAGTCATAAATTATTTGAAGGAAGTTATATTTCTCGTTCAATTCAATTCAGCTTGATTATATTTCAGTTCAGGTTAGTGAAAAAGAAACGCCCTTAATAATGTCTCATGACAAATATGATTGATGCTAAATGTACCTGAGAGCCTGAACCAATACATGGATCACTTCCTCGCAGATCATCCACAAGCGCTGTGTACAACTGCTCTTTAGGAGTTGGCTCAGGAGCACCAAAATATGAAAATTCTACAACATCAACGTCACACCAGACACCTCCAGGTCCCTGATACAACAGAGCAAATTATGTATTGGAAATCAATTTGGTGGAATATCAAAAATGGTCAAGCATAAGATGTCCATGACCAAAGTCATAGTAAAAATACAAGTAGAATAATGCTATGAAATAGTAACGTCCACAACACTACTGGGCTGATAACTGTAGTTATTGGAAAAATAGAAAAAAACATTCCTCACCTCCAGAGCAGTTGGTAGACACTGGATAGGGCTGAGCCATTGCTTGTGAACTTTATGGGAAACAAAAACAAGAATAGCTGGTATGTCGGTCAGCGTACCTCGACGTATGCGGAAGCCAATAGCAGTTCCTAGACTGTAGCAGCGTAGGATTTTACTATGAAAAGCTCTAATAGTCATAAGCTCAAGTAAAGTGGTAGCCTGTTGGCCAGTGGGCATTCGACCAATTGTTTCAGGTAAAACCCCTTTGAGTAAGTTAGCAAAATAATTAGCCCTCTCCTCAGCAGCATCACTGAGTCGACTAGATGCAGGCCAAGAGAAATACGCAGCGCTACTCTCGCAGTGCTGTCCTGCTGATGCAAATGGTTGGAGCGTCGGAGGGCCCATTGATGAGAGTTTAGAATGACTAGCGCAGTTTCTTTCAAGATCAAGCGCGGATTCCTCAGAAGGCACGGAAGCGGAGCCAGAAAATCTAGAATTCATTCTGGTCCTCTCCATTGGAGAAGCAACTTTTAAACTGAATAAGTTATGATATAATTAAAATCCGACGCAAATAATTAAACTAAAAGCTAAGATGGAAGACTAAAACATAACCATTTAATTCAAGAGTCCTCAAGTACATCAATATTCTAAAATTACATTCGTAAAATAACATCTCAACCGTCCATCTCATCCACTACTTTAACAAGTTGGTGTCACGTGGCAACCACTAGACAGTTGATGAACTAGTATATAAGATGGACGATTTAGATGCAGCCTTACGAATGTAATTTAAGGAAAGGGACGCAGTTGAGCGCTCCTCTTTAATTCAATCAAAATCTAACTTTTTCAATTGTTTGATTTTAACAGAGTAAAACATTGTCTAATGATGATAATAAATGTTAAAGACACTATAGCAGAAGATATGAGAGTTGCAACAAGCAGATCAATTAGTGAATTAGCATACGGATTAACTAAAACGAGTTTAAGGCAGCAAAATTACTGGTTAGTATCGGAAGCGTACCGGATCCAGAAGAAGAGGACGCGGAAGAAAAGTGGTGGGAGTTGGATCGATCGTTGCGGAGAGCTTCGCTGAGGTCTTGGACGGAAAGTTGTTGTGATGATGAGATGAGTGTAGAGAGTAGTGCGTTTTTGTAATTAAATAAATGTTTATGTGACGTTGAGGAGATGAAAGTTTACTTGGAAACAACTCGAACTGTACAAGTTATCCTAGCATTTTTTGTATGATTAAATACGCCAAGAATTTGATGCAAGATTGCTTGGATATTGATGGATGATTGAAGTTCATTGGTGGTAGTGTCTAGATGGTTTGTGCGTTCAAAATATTAGTTGTACTAGATGAATATGTAATATCTTGTACTCAATTGTAAAACCCACCCATAAAAAAAACGCCAAGAATTTGAGACTTAATTTTATGTTAATAATTAGATATAGGGTTGAGTTTTTGTATGAGTTAGTGCACACATGCATTTTGAGTTTTCAGTTATTTGTATTTTTTGATTTAACTATATACATATTTAATGCATTTGTGTATATACTACAGGATAAAATTTGTACACTAAAAGATAAAAGTTTAAAAATGCAAATTGCGGATCCAATGGTTTTGATGGGTCGCAGAGATCGTACGCCTCGTGGAATCGTAAATGATCATTTCTCATTACATATAAGTGTACTTTACAAAAACAAATCTCAAATTGTTGATTAATATTAATATACGAACAATATTTAAGGTTATAATATAATTTAGGATTTCCAAAAACGTAACTGTATAGTTAGGTTGTTTTTCGATATGATTTAAAATATAATTTATGGATGTTAATGATTCGTGAGTTGGTATATTAAGGTTCGTACATTTTTATAACTATTTCACAAACCATTTGTTAGAAATCTATCATTAATGAATATGCTGAAAATGCAAGCTTGACGATTGCTTGTAATTCAGACGCGTTGATAATCTATGTCACGAAGTCTAGACACAGGTAATTTGTCACACAAGGGTCTTAAAAAAAGTATTAAGTTTGACTCTCTATTAATAAATAATTTCATTAAAGATAAATTTAATAAAATTGATATTATGAATTGAGTTCTAGAGAAACTTTAAATATATGTGAGAAGGAAGGACTTAATCTCACTCGCTGATTTTGATAATCAGACGGTTGAGATTAAAGTTGGTTTTTATTAAATGAGCGGTTGAATTTGCAAAAAAATCTAGCGATCAAGTTTGATGGTTTTAATTAGGACAAAATCTCATCTGTTGGATTATTAAAAATCAACGATCGAAATCGTATCTCATGGTCTCACATATATTTAAACATCC
This sequence comes from Sedum album, assembly GCA_006409495.1. Classification (NCBI taxonomy): domain Eukaryota; kingdom Viridiplantae; phylum Streptophyta; class Magnoliopsida; order Saxifragales; family Crassulaceae; genus Sedum; species Sedum album. Next base: position 20,212 of record QZGG01002053.1, on the reverse strand, counting down.
TTCTTGAACTTTACTCCAAGTCTTTATAAGTCTAAAATTCACAATGAAATATAAAATATATTAAAATTCTTGATCAATCTGAGTTCAAATCGTGGGCGAATTCATAAACTGGTCTAGTCCAATTCCATCTGTAAGAAGAGATGTGATACTTTCTTCTACTAAAACATTCTATTTATACCTCAAACATACTGAGCAAACTTCCACATTTCTCAATTTAAGATCTTTAATTTTCATTGTATGAGAGTAATCCCAATACCAATACAAAGTGGTCTTAAATTTTTCAAATTTTATTTTTATAATAATCCTCACTTTGTTTGTGTTTCCTTGTTAAAAGTTTGATTATAGAAAATTTAAAAAGATTAAACCAACTAAGGAAATGTGTGCAACATGCATCTTCACATGTATGAATTCATCATAAGTTATAGTAAACTAAAATTGTTTGAGGAATGAGCTCTTTGTAGATTTCGATAAATATTTACGTCTTTTGAGAAGTACATGCAACAGTATCTTTGTTTATATTTAGTTATTTATAGAAAATTATTTGTATTCCAATATATTGTTGTGTCACTGACCTCAGCCACACATTCATAACTTGTTTTATGCAAAGCGATTGTAACATACTCATAAAAATATTTGATCAGGGACAATTTTTATTTATTTCAAAAAATATTTTTGAATCTGTATGAGGTGGGAAAAGTTCTAGAAAGATAATCAATATTTAGTGATACCGTAGGACACTATCTCATCCGTCGATTTATAATAATCCGACAGGTGAGATTTTAAAGTTAAAAAAAACCTCCACATTCAACCGCCCCATGTTTTTCACAAATTCAACCGTCAAATTTAATAAAACCAATTTTAATCTCAACCGTTTAATTAATCAAATCAACGATTCTGATTTTGTCCTTTCGTCTTACAATAACTTAATGTCTCACATGATCCTACCCGTATGAAGAGGTTAAATATTACTATAAGCCTGACATGGAAAAGATCTAAAAAATAAATTTATTTTCTGAGATTGTTAGACGCGCCTCGATATTGATTAAAAAGAGTTTAATGGTGGAACTATTTTCTGAGATTGTGGTATTTTAATTAGTTAATATGCAAATAGAATTTGGTAATATCTCTAGCGGAACTATTTAGTTAGGACAATTATAATTCACTGGATTGATGTCTTGTCAATGATTACTGGTTGTAAGGAGTTAGGACAATTATAATTCAATGGATTGATGCATGTCTAGTCAATGATTATTGTTTCTCATTCACTAGTAAAATCATTGGCTATTAGTTGTCATTAACTCTTGCAAACCCCCTTTTAGGATAATTATGTTTTGACCACTCTCAAAATTTGTCACCATCTTTTTCTGTTCATTTTTCTTCCTTGTTTCTTTCTTAAAGCCTCTTCATTGAACATGCTGTCTTTAATTATGTTCAATGTTAATACTCGTTGACTTGCTTAGTGATACAACCTGCGTGTCCCAATTATTAGGCAAGGAACTTAGAAGTAGTAGTGCTTGTAATTCATCCTCAAGCACTCATCTTCATGTTATTGAGTTGATTCACAGTCCTTAAAACTCACTCATGTGTTCAGACACTGTCCGGTATCTCCAAACTTTAGGTTCACTAACCATCAAATTACAAAGACTTTATTTTGAGCTATCTTCCAATCATACATTGATTTTTGTTTCTTCCACAATGTGTATGCAACCATTCATTATGCTACATGGTGAAACCCACTTCGATCCACCCATTGTCATATCCGACCGACAATTTTCTTATTCATCACATTCCAATCACCTTCTAATTTGGAATCAGGTTTTTCTCCTTCATTTTTGAACGGTTGAAACAGTCTTTACAATAGAGAATGTCTTCCATTCCCGGCTTCCATATTGCTTAATTTTATGAAGTCAAGTTCATCATTGTTGCGGACCAAAGATCGGATACTAGGAAAGATTGACTAACACGGTAAAATTTATATCACCCATGGTTCACGTTTTTCCATCCTCTATGTGTAATAAAATGGGCTCACAAATTATCTCCACTGTTAAGATATAATAATAGGATACATCTCTTCTCACACTCAGGTGAAGATTTCCTATACTCTCAAAGGACTACAACTTTATACACATTGTTTCCGTATGATTTTAATAATTTGTTCTGAAGGAAAGCTCATGCTTTTATACTGTTACAAATACTAAAAATGGATGAACATTATTCATCCTTTTTATTCTTCATGCAATTCTCTTTTCACTATCCGTATTCTTCTATGTTTCCGGTATTTCTATTAATTTCTCTTTTTTCTCTCCCTTTCTCCTTTTCTCTAAATATGGAGGGTCTTCAACATTATCTACTCTAATACCTTATGTAACAATCTTATTAAATATGCAAGCTAATTATAATGTGTAACAATTGCATTCTATCAATATACCCTAAATTATCACGTCATATCAAACCTCAATCATCTCATCCAATCAAACACATTCTATACTCATTTTCAAATTTCATTTCACGTGTTTCACTTCCAAAGTAGTCGCTTTAATTACCATCAATTTTAAATCACTCTTTTTTTGACACTAACAGATTAATTTAATAACATCATTAATCAAAAGTAAAGTGAATTAAAGATTAATATAGATCAATTTTGAGAAAAGATTCAATATGTTGAGTTTGTGGAGATGCATGAAATTGATGCATATGGGTTTTGGATGATCCATTCTCCAACTAAACAAGAATAAAGTCAAATTAAAGTTTAATTATGTTCTTAAATTAGTTTATTAATAAAATATTTTAATTTTCATCATAATCAACTAAATCAATGATTGATTTTCTGACAAGAGACGTCGGAATCAGCGACGAGGTGTCACGATTTAACAATTTCTGATCTGAGAGATGGTTATTTCAAAAAAGTTGAAGACGTGATTTCATAAAACTAATAAAAATTAAGCAAAGATAGCGCATATCTAAGGTTTAAGCCCATAATTTTACCATTCTGGTTTAACCCCATAAAGGTAACAAGCATGCTTATCGGAGAGGTGCCTGCAGTCTGTAGATCATCCAATAAATATCTTAAGAGAGATAATGTAATGATAAGGTATTATTAATAGTCAAAATTAATTCAATTCAAAAGAAAGAAAGAAAAAAGAAAGAAAGACTGTCTGGAAAGGAAGTCTCTATTCTATGCTTTCATAAATTATCAACATTCAAGTTCAACCAAACACCCCTCAACTACTAACAAATGCCGACTAGTTTGATAAATAAATACTAACACTTGATATGTAATGAAATTTTAATAAAATTAAAAGACAAAACCACAAATGTTGATAGTAGCCCTTTTGGTAAGAGACAGAGACATAAGTGTCAGGTTTTTAATTCCACATACGTGTCAGTTTCTTACTATTTTCAAAAAATCATCAAGGATAAATTCAATTAGTAAAATTGAAACCATAAGTGTCACCATCGAGCCATGAATTCATTTGCGGGATACGATAGATGGGAATAATAATAATAACTTAAAGAATTGAATTTGTCCATTTCTTAATTACTCCATCCGTCCTTATTTGTTTTCCAAAAGCACAAAATACACAGTAATTAAGATAGAAAGAAGGTATAAAATGTGTGATGGAGAATAAATAGTTTATAAATATATGAATGCAAAAGTAGGATATGTGGTTGATATCGAAGGAAAGTGGACAAACTTAAAGGGACACTCAAAATAGAAAGTAGACAAACATTTAGGGAATTTTTTAAACATCTTAGGGAATTTGTACATACTTAACGGAAGAATTAATATCCGTTTGGTTAAAAGCAGCTGGAAAGGGGCAAGGCGCGTTTAGGAGGCACACACGTCTTGACCAATCCTCAAATTAATTAAACTACGGAGGGCAACACGATCTCAAAATCTCATCCCAATCGCCGGCGCCGGGACTCTTTCAACTTCCGATTCCAGTAAGTTATTGAGAGTTCTTGTAATACTATTTTGGCTGGATCCGAGAGGATATTTCTATACTTTTTGCAGATGTCATTTTAGATGCTGTCAGTGTTGCTGTTACTTGATGATCTTATTGTGTGAAAATGACTTCCTGGAATTCAGGGAATGGCTGAAGAATCAACCAAGGATAAGGTTAATTCGGAAAACTTGGAGAAGAAAGAACAAGTTGTAAAAAACACTAAGAAAGGAATTCTTTCAAGGATATGGAATGGTATTTTTAGAGCACACGGCGACGATTTTGAAAAAAGACTACAACACATTTCCAAAGCAGAAGCTGTTATTTTGGCTAGGATGAAGAGACGATCTCTGAGTCGAAGGAAGATTCTTAGGAATCTGATAATGTTATCTGTGGTAGCTGAGGTATATTTCCGTGCTCTGCTTTATGTTTACTATACACTGTTTTTGCCTAGGTGCCATGTTTAATTATTAGCCAACAGATTTTACTATACATAAACACATTATATGCTACTATGCGTAAACAAATAATGCTTCAGGGCAGTATGTTTGTTTTTCTACTCTCATAATCAAGTTGGCTACACTTTAGTTTCCCATTAATTTTAGAAGAAGCAATCCACGCATTTCTTTTTGAATGTTTATCTTTAACTTTAATGAAACTTCATTATTAATATTATGGTTTCAATTCAACTTTTTCCTTCATTTGCAGTTTTATTGAAAAATAAGTTTGTATACTGCTTTCTTGACCCTTTGTAATTCAGGCTTGAACACACGTTTCTATGCTCCCTTTCTCACACTTACTATTACTCACGCTGGACACGCACAAAACAGCTCACATACAAATGGACCTTTAATTTGCTTACGCCTTTTCTGCAGGCTATTGCAATCAGTTATGCCATCATGACAACTAGATCATTGTATTTGAACTGGAAAACGAGAGCTCTTCGAGTTTTTCCCATGTTCATGATACCTGCTTTGGCTTTCCTGTTGCATTCAACCCTTGTGAGTTTAATGACAATGTGTAAGTAACTGAACTTTTCCAGTTTCACTACATTTTGGTCTTTTGGAAATTCATTAAATTTGACAAACTTAAATCATCATACTAATCTCAATGATTGAGCATGTAAATGTAAGATAATGCAATTTTGGTGTATAGAAATACTTTGTAATATTTTATGTTAGTTACTAGTAGCTGTTTATCAGTCTGATCTTTAGGGGGTTTGTATATAATCATCAGAATAAAGAATAATCTACAACATTCAGGTGCAGTCTTACTCATTATTATCATGTAAAATTATCTAAGAGAGGTCTAGCAAACGATTGATTGTATCAATACTACAGAGTTTATTGTTTGTGATGCCTCAAGTTCAGGATCTTCGTTGGAATTATGTTCAGTGTACAAGTCTGATGTTTGATTGATTGGTTCTGTGGTAAATATATTTCCGAACATGTAGACTAATTGAGAAGACTGTTTCATTGTACTACTCATCCATAAGAGATATCATGCTCATTTATTTCTCTTTCGGATTTCTTGTACCTCTTGTTTGCAATTTAACCTTCTTTGTCGAGCAAAATTAATTTAGATGATGTCACTTTGTAAATTAACATCACCTATTTAGTTGATTATTGTTTAGAGAATTGGTTTCAGTCACAAAATTATAAAATCAATAATCATCACTTTGTGATCAGTTTACCCATGTCTATGTATCGTTAGTTCTGGGATATATTTTATTCCCGCATTCTTATACTCAGCTTAAGGATTTATTCCCCGATATTAAGGCTTACCAGAAATGCACTTTATTTATCTTGTCATCTCTGCTCAGGGGATCGCAAGGACCAAAAAGCTGTAGAGAGGCTTAGGGGGGAACGACAATCGAAAATAGATGAGCTCAAAGAGAGGACAAATTATTACATTACCCAGCAACTGATCCAGGTAATTTGAGTTGGTGCCATCTGTGTGTTTTGGATTTGTGTTCGATCGGTTGATCAGAACATGAAATATTTATATGTCAACCAATCCACTTTATTTATGATGATTGGTGAGTATATATGTAGCGTATAATTTTTATAATATATATTTTAAATCATACTAACTTATAACCTACCGTTAACTAACATGATATATTTGCTAAAATATTAGCCAGTCATTTTAGCAAATATGAGTGAGAAGTATGCAGAAATTCATGAATGTCTTAAATCTTAATGAGTGAGAAACACTCGACACTTGCGGATTCTAATAATGAAAATTATGCTGGATCAAGCCAATCAAAAGTATCGGATACATAAATTAAGTAACAGGTACCGTATGCACTTTGAAATTAGTATTGAAATATAATGCTATAGTAGTTACAGTAGCTGAATGCACAGTAGAGGTATTCAGAAATCAGATTATAAAATGAGCATAATGTTTTTTAGAAAAATATTATTGTAATAAATGAGATATGGTATTTACATTGAATCAATCGGCTCATACTATATGTGATCATATCATAGTTCATTGGTTTAATTACTCGTAGGTATAAGATCTAGTTGATATGAAAAATTGGTGCTACTAGGCAAATATTAGAGGTCCTTGGGCATCTTTGTTACTTCATTATGTAGCTCCAAAGAGTTTGTGGGAGGAAAAATCGAATTTGATGTAAATGACACAAATTGCCTGTTGATGAATGTGTGAACATACTGGTAGTACTGTGCAGAGAGTACTAGTATTTTAAAAGTAGCAGCTGATATACTTTGTTTTTCTTCCAACCAGTTATCTGCATAATTCTACATTTTCTAGTTTCTTTCTGTGTTGTATTCTTATAGTTTCTGACTTATGATGCAGAGATATGATCCTGATCCAGCAGCAAAGGCAGCTGCTGCAACAGTGTTGGCGTCTAAGCTTGGTGCAGATTCGGGGTTGAAAGTATACTTGGGCGATGAACAAACACAGGATTCAACAGCTGGGAAGAACAATGCTGCAGACCATGTCCACTCGACCGGTCTTCAACAAAGGAAACTAGGACATGCACGGTCGAACAGTGTAGGGACTTATGTGCAGGAAAGCCCTGAAGGAGATTTGGCTAGCCAGTCTGTGAATGACTATCAGAGGACTCAGCTTGTACAGGCCCCAAACGTTGATAACTATCAACCGCAAGGACCCAATCCCAGTGATGGGGGGTGGATAGCAAGGCTTGCTGCATTACTTGTGGGGGAGGATCCAACACAGTGCTATGCACTAATTTGTGAGAACTGCCACATGCACAACGGTAAATATATTAAACAGATAATGTAGAAACACATAGCTTTAAATTGTACAATTCCATTAGTGAATCATGGTAGTGAGGACTAAGAAGTGTGTGATTCTATTTCACAAGTAAACACTGACCTGCTAAGGTTACTCGTGCAGGGTTGGTTAAGAAAGAAGAGTTCTCATTCATTACCTACTATTGCCCTCACTGTCAAGCCCTTAATAGGTCAAAGCAGTCTCCTGAGAACATCTCTGGTGTGAGCTCACCTGATGCCATTCAGTCGAGATTGGTGGGAAGTGAAGTTGACAGCAAACTAGCTAGTACCCTGGGTGATCCAGCACCTTCAATCTCACCGATCGCCGAAATTGAGGAAGTTGATGAGCAATTATTATCATGAGTACCATTTAATCTGGAAACATTTCATGTACATCTGCTATTCCACAATACAATATTACTCCTAACGTCGTTCAGTTGGCTGATTTCTTCACGAAGAGTCAAACTTAAAGCACAACACATATTCTTTCTCTCCAAACTTTATATTGTTGATCCATCTTGAGTTGGAGGGGTGTTAAAGATACAGATATACATGGTTATGATTTGGTCATTATCTTATATTTGAATGTTAGGTAATTGTATATTTATGTATATCTTTTGTATTTATTTAGATCAAGTCTGTAACCTCTATACATAGGTTACCTTAGCTTTTATCAATACACACGGTGACTTCATCTTAACAGACACAACCTGCAACAGGCACCCAGAAGCAAAATTGCAGTATTACTGCAGATTAAATTGATTGGCCGCATCCTGGTAACTTTCCTCACAATGTTACTTGCTTTTTTAAATGTACCTTTGAAAATGTATTATTCCAATTAAGCCATGTTTCCTAAACAATGGCACATATATTGAAATTGTTGGAGAATAGATGATGAGAAACGCTTCAGATGTGTGTTGCTTATACTGAGACTAGAATAATATATACAACATAAATGTTGACGTGTGAATTTCCTAATGAATAAATACATAGTAATTAAGTGTAATCAATAGATGAGAAGTCCTAGAGATGTATTAATTATCATCTCCTGCAGTTGTAGATTGAAAAAGCCCGCAGAGCGCAGTGAGGCGGCATGCTCGGGGTTTCGGAAGGTGGAGGCGTGCTTCGTTCCAGGAGGCGAGAGCTTCGGCCGCTTCGACCATGAGGTGCAGTGAGGGAGGCACAAGGAGAGAGACGGCAATGAATTTGGGCCCATATGTGACTTTAGGCCCATTTTGTAATTTTTTTAAATGAATGTAACCTGCGATTCAATTTAAACCCTTAGCACAACATCTTCTAAATTCAATTTCAAACGTGAAGGTGAAGATGGCCGATCAAGACAATACAACGTCTAAAGATCCAGCACATAAGTATGGAAAACGTGCTCCTACCAATAAGACCAATTGGCACTGCAACTTTTGTAAGCGGAAACTTTCGGGTGGAGCTTATAGGATGAAACAACATTTGGTTGGAGGTTTCAGGAATGTTGTTGCTTGCAGCATGTGTCCTGCTCATGTTCGAATTGAAATTCAAAATTTTATGAAAGAAAAGCAGAGCTAACATCATCCCAAAAAATATCAGCAGCTCCGTTTTACGTTAATGATGAAGATTGTGAAGTTGATGAAGAGGACTGTGAGACTATGGCTAGCGGTATTAAGCGGAAGAGACAACTTAAAGGTCCAATGGATATGCACATCACTAAGAAAAACACAAGGAGCGTCCAACAACAAAGGTGCAGAAATTCATAAGGTTTGCGATAAAGCTTTAAGGGATAAAGCTTGTGCCGATATTGCGAGGTTTTTTTATGATGCAGGGATTCCATTTAATGCAGCTACTTATCCTAGTTTTCAAATTATGATTGAGTCAATTGGGCAATATGGACCAGATATGAAGGGGCCAAGTATGGATGAGCTCAGAGTTCCACTTCTAAAGAAGGAAGTGGATGAAACTCGTAAGGAGTTGGAGGGTCACAGGGCTGAATGGGCAGTAAAAGGATGTTCAATTATTTCTGATGGGTGGCGCGATTCTGTGGTTCAGAAAGATCTTGTGAACTTCCTTGTTAACTCTCCAAAAGGCTCCGTGTTTATTAAGTCTTTGGATGTTTCAGAAGTTGTTAAAGATTCGACATTATTGTTTCAGTTGCTCGACAAAATGGTAGAGGAAATGCTTCTAACTATGTTAAAGCGGGTAAAAAATTAAATCTTTTTAAATTCTACGCATGTATTAATATATGTAATTTTTTAGAATCTAATTTTATTAATTGTTGTTTATGTATTTAGGAAAACTGCTAATGGCAAAAAGGACGAATCTCTATTGGACTCCGTGTGCTGCTCATTGTGTTGATCTCATATTGAAGATATTGGTAAACTTGCTCGGATTAAAAGTGCGCTGAAAAAATGTATGTTCATGAATGGCTATATTTATAGTCATGTTCCTCTAGTGAACATGATGAGAAGGTTCACTAATCAGAGGAATTTGCATAGACCAACAGTCACTAGATTTGTCTTTCATCACTCTTTCATCCTATCATGAGAAACAAAATAATTTGAGAAAGATGGTCACTTCTGAAGAATGGAGGAATTCTAAGTTGGCTAAGGATGGAGGTGAAAGCAGGTGGCTTCTTTTATATTACTTAGGAGGTCCACTTGTTAACGTTTTAAGAATTGTGGATGGGGAGACGAAGCCTCCTCTGGGTCACATATATGAAGCTATGGACACAGCTAAAGAGACTATTGCTAAGAGTTTTTCATTGAAAGAAGATTACACAAAAGCTTTTGAGTTTATTGACAGAAGATGGGATTGTCAACTGCATCAACCTCTGTATGCTGCGGGTTTTTATTTAGGGTTAATTACGGATAACCACCCGTATAATATGCTATATTCCACCAAACCACCCCTATATTGTAATAATACATTCCACCACCCTTATAAGTATAAAATTTCCAATCAACCACCCACGCACTGTACTGTCACCGTTACCGTTAAATATATTAATTTTTTAATATAATAATAGTATTTTATTACAATACACCACCTCTATAATAAATATGTTTCCACTTCGCCACCTTTATAATCAATTTTGTTTCCATTTAACCACCTCTCCGTTAACTGCCGTTAACTGAGGTGGTTCTTTGGAAATTTTACACTTATAAGGGTGGTGGAATGTATTATTACAATATAGGGGTGGTTTGGTGGGAATATAGCATATTATACGGGTGGTTATCCGTAATTAACCCTTTTATTTAACTCTAGAATTCCAATATGATAATGACAATGGAGATTGTGCAGAAGTGTTGAATAGTTTATATGAGTGCATTCAGAGGTTAATTTTGAATGAGGAAGATCAAGACAAGATCACTACAGAGTTGATTAAATTTCGGAATGCGTCTGGTCTTTTTGGCAATTTCATGGCGATTAGACAAAGAAAGTCGAAGCAAATATCACCAGGTAAACAAATTACTTAAAGTTCCTTAACTATTTGTAGTATTTTTATTATTGTTATACTTATTTTTTATTTTTTTGAAAGCTGAGTGGTGGGCTTCTTTGGGAGCTGAAACTCCTGCTCTACAAAATTTTGCTATAAAAATTCGAAGCCTTACTTGCAGTGCTACTGGTTGTGAAAGAAATTGGGGAGTGTTTCAACATGTAAGTAGTTTGAAGTTTCTTACATATTTGCCTACGTCACTAGGATTATATTTTATGATTTATTCATATTTTATTATCAACATATTCATTCTAAGAAGAGAAATCGATTGAATCAAAGTCGATTAAATGACATGATTTTTGTGAAATATAATCGAGCTTTGAAACATCGATTCAGTAGTAAGAACACTGCGGAGGCCATTTCATTGGATGAGACTGATGATTGTAATAAATGGTTAAAGGGGAGAATGGAAAATGCTTCAGATGATGATGAAGCAGGCGATCATGTGTTTGATGACGATGACACTTTGACATGGAATAAAGTTTCTAGAGCTTGTGGAGTCGAAGATTCTAATTATAACACTAGAGCAAGCCAAAATGACGAAATGTCAACACTTCATCTCGAGTTGACAAGGGTAAGTCAATTGCAAGTAGTTCCATTAATAGAGTTACGACATTGGTGGAGGATGAGATAGAAGAAGATATTGGCGTGGATGATCACGACACCAATTGCGCGTGGAACGAAGACGAAGAGTATTAAGGTTTTAAAAACTAAAAAATAATTTTGACCAATTTCCATTTTGCTCTTTTTATTTTTCATTTTCTTTTATTGAGACCATTTATGAATTCTGAAGAAGTTAATTTATTCAAATGAATATGTATTTATATGATTTTGGAGGATGTATGTGCCTCCCCTACGAAAGGCACGCTTTTTTTGTGCGCCTCACGCCTAGGCCCCCAAAAGGTCTTTGCGCCTTGATGCGCCTCAGACTTTTTAAAACCAAGATGGTAGTTTGTTGAACACATGAATTTGACGTGAATTGATGGAAGAGAGGATATGGTAATCCTTTTATAAACAAGTCCGCAAGCTGATGGGATGAAGGAATATGCATCACCCAAACTTGATCTAGAGACACTTTATCCCTCACAAAGTGAAGGTCTATCTCGACATGCTTGGCGTGTTGGTGCTAAAATGGATTAGATGACATGTGCACTGCACTTATGTTATCACATAAAACCAAGGTTGTTAAGGTGAGAGGAGTGTGAAGTCCATTCCCGAGGATACAAATCCAACAAGTGTTGGGGACAACAGTTGCAACAACGCGGTCTTGCCCAGTCTGCATCTTGCCCAACAGGGAAGGGCGCAAGACGGAATTTATTAGGGTCGTAGCCCAACCAATTTAAAAAAAAATTAATATATCTATTTGTAGTACATAAATAATTTTTTAATTATAAAAAACTTTAGCCCAACCTATTTTCAGTTTCTGGCTACGTCACTGCTGCCCAGTCTGCATCAGAGTAAGCCATAAGTAGAATTTCATGAGTCATGACATCCTGTCCAGTCTGCATCAGAGTAAGCCACAAGTAGACTTTTATGAGTCATGACATCTTGCCCAGTCTGCATCAGAGTAAGTCGATAAGGTGTTGATGGGACATCGAGAAAGTTGAAGTTCATAACATATGGTACTTTTAATGTATCGTAATATATGTTTGAGAGCCAAAAATAGCTTTCATGCGGATCATGCGTATAAAGACAACATTGCTGAACTACATACGCTATGTCGGGTCTTGTAAATGTCAAATATTGAAGGGCCCCAACAAGAGATCGATAAGCGGTTGGATCTATGACAAACGGACTGGCAGTTTGACGAGCATGTTGTATATACCAATGGAAGAATCATGTGTAGTGGTAGAATTTGTAGTTATATCATAGAAGGTGACACGAATCGTAAGAGACAAAGAAGCATTTATATGCTGAAAATCACTCTGATACCATGTTGGAGAATAGATGAATGAGAAAAGGCTTATGATGCCTTCTTGTATTGAGACTAGAATAATATATACAAGATAAGTCTTAACGTATGTGTTTCCTAACGAAAAAATGCATAGCATTCAAGTGTAATAAATAGATAAGAAGTCCTGAAGATGTATTGATTAAATAAATTGTGTTTCTCATCTTTTGAATTCCATCTATTCCTTTCGATCCATTTAAGCATCTCTTCCCAACTTTTCTCTTCCCAACTTTCCATTAAACTTGATAACCCAACTCCTGAAGCCCCATTCTCATAGTAGGCAGTTCTTCACAACCAAAAAGGACATGATCATTGTTTCGTCCTCCCTTTTTCACTTGCGGCACATGCTTATGTCCGCAAGGTTTTTAAGCTTGTCAGCCATAGGAAGCCCCTTGTTGGCAGCAAGCCAACAACGAAATATATGCTTTGGCGGCGACAACGAGTTCAACACTAGAGAATGCCACAATCTTTTAAGCTTTTGATCACCAAGCATGACTTATGTGCTTTTTAACTGAAATTGCTCTTCAACCCCTTTCCAGCAAATTTACCTAGTGTGATCGACGTCAATGCACTTCAGCGCATCCTCTCTCAGCTTAAGAAGGCTCTTAAAGGCCAAGATAGGTGAGCCCTAAAATTAGTTTTCCAAATGTTCTTTCTAGCAAAATGATACCTTGACACTCATTTGCTCCACAAGCATTCAGGCCGATTGTAGATGTTCCCAATCTGATTTAGCATTAGCGCCCAATTGAATATGCTTAGTTGCTTGACACCCAAACCTCCAAGCACACAACATCTCATTTGACCAAAGCCATTTTCCTCTCACTCCTTCCAGACCAAAGGTAATTCCACAATTTTTGCAGTACACCTTTGGAAAAGATCACACACTGCATCCGATAAGAAACTATGCACGACAAAATATATTTCACTAGAACAAGCTGTCTGCATACGAAAGATGTCGTGTTGTCCAAGATCTGATCTTTGAGGTCATTTTATCATAATTTCCATAAAATCACTCAGCTTATTAGATTTCGCCCTAAAGCAATTGCAACGTATTTAATTGGCAGATGTCATTCTCTAAGCCACACCTAACCATTACTAAACCAAGATCAGTTCTCTCTATTACCCCAACGAAAATGCTAGATTTTTTGCCATTGATCTTCACCCCAACCATCCAGGAGAATCATCTAACGCACATTTTATGACACTCAGCTAGGGCAGAGTAATCGAGAATTTACCGATTTTCCGACCCGAAAACTTTACCGACCTAATTTTACCGAGTGAAATATTTTATTCCGATCCCCGACCCGAATTTACCGATTTTCTGACAATTCGGTAAATCGGTGAATTCGGTAAATATTCAGAATTTTTCGTATTTACGTTTTCACGATTTTTAAAAAAATATTAACCTGGCCCCCAAACACCTTAAAATACTCAAAACAATATAATCAAAATTCAAAATAAACATCAAAATATTGACCAGTCTTTCAAAAAATACTCAAAAGGACATAATCAAATTTTAGAATAAACATTCAAAATATTGACTTGTTTTCCAAAAATACTTAAAACAAAAACTTGATCCAAAACCTGATTCAAAATAGTAATAGTACAAGTTTCAACAAAACAAAATGAGCATTAATCCAAAAGTGTGGCTTTCTTATACTCTCCAGTGCTTGCTCTCTTCTTCACAATGTGGCTGTCTTGTAGTCATTAGTGCTTGCACTCCTCTGGTCATCTTTTCATCTTGATGGAGATTGTCTAACATATTTAACTGCATTCCGTATGCGAGAAATAGAAGACTTCATAATCTTTAATCCATCACCCACAACTAAATTTATAATATGTGCTATGCAACGCATATGTAAATACTTCCCCCTAAAATACATCCATTTCGAAAACTCATCCAAAAATGTTAGAAGATGCATACGGAAGATGCATTATCCACAGTTATAGTAAAAATATTTGGAAGTTCCCAATCATCCAAACAACGCTCAATGACCATGCCAATATCTTCGCCTTTATGACTTTTAATCGGAACGAAATTTAAAATCCTCTTGTTCAAGTTCCAATCACTATCAACAAAGTGAACAGTCAAGCAAAGATAATTAATCCTTTGTATGGAAGTCCATGTATCCGTTGTCAAACAAACTCTTTGAGCTGATTTTTTCAAGAAAGATTTCAGTTTCAACTTTTCATCTTCATAAAACATGTAACAATCCTTAGCCACTGTCCATCTAGATGGAATAGAAAATAGAGGACATGCACTTTGCATAAAATACTTAAATCCAGCATGTTCAACAAACCGAAAAGGAAGCTCATCAACCAAAATCATATATGCTAATGCTTTTCTAATCTTTTCTTGATCAAAAGTCCAATTTTTTAAACCACTGACAACAGAATCCCCATTTCTACTTTCGAAAGGAATATAAGTCAAAACAGTTTGCTGACAATTACAAGGATTTTTCTTACATTTCTTTGAATGGTAAAGAAGACCACTAGTACCATCTTTTTTTGGATCCGCATTTAACGTACTATCACAAAAAATGCACACAGCTTTATCCTCATCAACACAAGAACTATTAGTAATTTTACCTTCTTAAAGGTCTCCCATACCCGAGATCTTTTCTGCTTTTTCCCTTTTGAAGCCACAACCTCAATTTCTGTTTCAGTCTCCATATGGGGTGCTTGAGACTCCAATTTCTGTATTTTTTCAGAAATACTTTCCATATCATTTGAAGACATTTCTAACTCTGGATTTTACTACAACCACCTGACATCAAAACAAGTGTTATAATATATAAACTGAACATACTAAGAGATACAAAAGACAAATTTCAAAAGGTAAAACATGTAATCCAAACCTTGGTGCTTCAGTGAAGACGAAGAAGAAATGGTGAAGATGAGTAAAATTGTCAACAACATTGAGAAAGATTGATGTGTCATCGACCCACCGCCGTTCGTATGTGTTGGTGAATCATTATGCGATAGAGTTGAGAAGCGGCAAAAATGGGAATCGCACTGCCTAGGGTTTGAAGTGTTTACTGTCGCCTCACACGTCATTCACTTTCCAATTATTTTTTAATAAATTTTAATTAAGATCAATAATCAATTATAAACTTGCATATAGTTTAATTATATTATAAAATGTATTTGTTCAGGAAATCGGGAAAATCGGAAATTCCCGATTATTACAATTCCTTCCGATTCCCGATTGTTTCGAAAAAAATTTGGTAAATTACCGACTTTCCTGAATTATTGATTTTCCCAATTCGAAACTCATCTGTAAAGAAAATTCGGTTTGGTAAATCAGAATTTATCGAATTTTGCTCACCCCTACACTTCTGCAATTTATTGTCAGGTCTGGGGGAAAACAAGGAGATCGTTCACAAAGATAAATGAGTCAAATTTACATGCTTGTATTTTGGATGAAACCTTTGGTCTTTTACATAATCTATTGCTCCTGGTTTCATTTTAAGGCCCAATACAATCTTGCTAACAATGGTGTTGATATTTACCACCTAATCTTTAGATATTTTTACATTCCTACACCGCCACATCTCAGTCATAACCATTGTAATTCCTGCAGCCGTGTTGTTCGTTTTTAACAAGTCTTGTCTCAAGCTCACATATGCCACATATAAGTGGGTGCATGCACATCTTAATACTTTAAAATCGCAAATAAAACATGCTTTGACCCCCCTGTATTGAAAGAATAAGTGATCTCAAGTATCACTACCTTCATTACAAATCACACAATTAGGTTCCACCTGAAATTCCATGGTCCCCTGTCTATCTTTTGTGCGCAATCTGTTGCGAGTAACAAGCTAAACATTAAAGGCATGACTAGTATAGCTAAAGCTATTCCACACCAACTTTACCACTTCATCTTTGGATGGATAGGCTTCAAGGACTCGTATGGATCTCTCACGGTGAAGCTCTTACCATGCCCAATCTCCTTTCCACAAGAAATTTGCACACACTGTATTTACTACATTAATCACTTTTTTCGAAAAATACAAATTCTAGCCCATAAATAGGCCACAGACTGGAGAATAGACACAATCAAGCATCTGCCACCCATCCTAGATAAAAATCAGTTGCTCCACTACTTCAATCATCTCAAGATCCTCTCAGTTGATTCTGAAATCATGGGCTTGTAGACTTTTGCTTTTCAAGGAAATACCTAAATACTTCACCGGAAGCTGATTAATCGAGCAGCCCATAAAGTCTTCCACCCAGCCTCTTTAACATCATCTATCCCACTCATAAAAATTTGGTTCTTTTGCATAGTCACTCCCAAACCAGAGCTAGCTAGGAAGTCCTCAACAACCCATTTAATGGGCTTTATCGATGACTTTCTACCATTAATGAATATGACCAAGTCATCTACAAACATAATGTGGGTAATCTCAGCTCTGTGACATTTTGGATGGTAGAAAAAGTCCCTATTTTTTGTCATCTCCTTTAGGATTATGGACAAATATTCCATGACAATAGTAAATAAGAATGGAGAGAGTGGATCTCCTTGTCTCAAACCGCGTTTACCCCAGAATACCAACAGACTCTCCATTAATATTCACTGAATATGACACTGTTTTACGCACGTCATAAGCTAACCAATATAATTGTGAGTGAACTTCAAGTGTATCATCATCTCTTCAAGAAAGTCCTAGTTCACCATATCATAGGCGTTCGTAAGATCAATCTTTCAAGCCAAACACATACTTATATTTTTCCTACCATAACCCACCAATAATTGTTGAACTAAGTAAACATTACCAACAATTGACTGGTTTTTAACAAAGGCCCCTTGAGCAGCATCAATAATATTAGGCATCACTAGTTTGATAATCTCAGCTAATAAACCTGCAAGTATCGTATAAGTGATATTACAACACGAAATAGGTCGATACTCAAAACTTTCTGCAAGCTCAGATTTGGGAATAAGAGCAATAATGGCAGCATTTACTCCTTTTTGGTAGAGCATTATACTTTAAACAATGTCTTATGGAAGTACACAACTCCTGACCCAAAACATGGCAATTTAACTTGAAGAATCTAGAAAAGAATCTATCGGGATCGAGCGCCTTGTCGGATCCTATACTCTGCACGACATTCCATAATTCCCGATCGGTAATTTAACAAACTAGAAATCTATAGAGTACTGGATTCCTATACTCTCTTGCTCCCTTGCTCAACAATTCTGTACTCAACGGTGCTCTATCGCTATCTTGACCATTGATACTCTTGAAGTACAACATATTTTTTTCTTAATAGTACTCACCTCAGTAGACATCTCACCATTGATACACTTCACATCTTGACATTATTGCGAGACTACCTATGTTTGAGGATGCTATTAAAGAACTTTGATTCAAATCACCTTCCTTCAACCCATAACCTTCAATCTTTGCTTGATTTTCAAAATTTTGTTAAGGCAACACTTCTTCTTTGGCCAGGGACTCGTCATTAGGATTCCTTTCGCAATTTGCTGCATAAACAACAAATCAAATCTATTCATCTCAACCTTGATGTCCATACCTTTTGTTTGGAGGATAAATTTATTTTTCATCGTCATCTTCACCTCCTTAAGTTTCACTTGAAACATAAATAAATTCCTGCAAAATAGATTATTAGTCCAACACTTCCTTCCTAACGTCCTCGTTATAATCTTCCAAGTAGGGATCATCATTTGACTCGAGGGTCAAAAAGCCCTTAGGGCGGTCCTCACCCTACACGGCCATAAGCCTTATCCGGCTGAAGTTGACCATATTTCGGCCATGCCTTAAGCCTTAATGCAGAGTAAGGGTGACCCGGGCCTGCGATCCGGTCCTTTGACCCTGCCCTGACTCAACCTTAAAATTATCCCAAAATTTACCGCTAACAATCTTTTATATATAGGAAAATAGTCAAAACTTAGCGTATTTAATAAATTTTATGTAATACAAGTTACAAATTTATTAATACATTAAATTAATTGATAAATTAATTGATTTTCTTAAAATTATATACCCTAATAGGAAGGGTCGACCCTGCTCGACCCGGTTGGCCCTTTCTTTATATTTCCCAAGAGCATCCCCAAGGGTTCCAAAAAGTTGACGACTCGACCCTGCCCGATCCTAGGGCTTTTATATGGCGCGCTAAAACCCCTAAAAGCCCACCTTGCCCTTTTTAGGGTCGGGCTTACCCGTACTTCCAATTGCTCCCAAAAGTTGCAGTATTTGAAGAATTTCTTAACGGAGACATCCTCTTTAGTTTGGACCATAACATGACTATGATCAGAAATTCTCGGAGGAAGGATCATCATCAGGTGTGAGACAGAGTTTTGGTCTTGGGTTCCTCGACTTACCTATGTTGGGTAATCCTATTTCAGCTGATGGGAGGGGATCGATGATATGGTACGGCAAAAATCTACAGTATTCAGACATTTTTAGATGAGATGTCTAAATTGGAAGACCCGCAGTTGGAGTTATTACTTCTACAGATTTGCGTAGGGATGCCAAAGCTAACGTACAATTTGAGGAGTTCACTGTTCGATTGGATTAAGAGGCCGATTTGTTCTTTTGATGTTGCAATGCATTGGAGTTTGGTCCATATTTGAAGTATATATTTTACAGTGAGAGCAAAGGAGATTGATGGGGTTGCCCTTAGAGTTTAGTGGGCTAGGAATTTTAGTGGGAAACGATGCCGGCCAGCTGATCAAGGCGATGGCGGCGAGGTGGGCTAAGGACAATGGTATGGAGTTTCCGACATCTTTCTCTATTTTGATACAAATGTTATCTATTTTCTGACAAAAGGTTTTGATAGGCATATTTGTAATACAAAATGATTAAACCAATCGAAATAAATATATTTGTAGTATTGATCTAGCTTTTTTATTAATGTTCACAACTTAAAAATTACATTTATGTTATTAATAAATAAGAAATATATTTGCAGTTAAGTCTTAGACGGTTTGGTTGCGGTACAAACCACATTTAAAATATATACTTAGAACCACTATGAAGCACACGATCAAACAATTCAATGGATGTGATTAATGACATTATTAATATGGTAAAGACTATCATCAATCAATATGAGGGGCACACTTGTCAATTCAATTTTTATAATTGATAATAATAATTTATTGAAAGTGCATTAATATATTTTTATAAAAAAGCGCATTACAGTATTTCTGAAAAAGTGCATTAAAATATATTTTTAAAGTGCGTTTAAATTTTAAAAAAAGTGCATTACAAGTAAATTTAAAATTTATTACAAATTTTTTAAATTTTGATGCATTTTTTAAATTTCTAGTGATACATTTTTATTATAATTTTTTGTAAAATTTATGCACTTTTAAAATATTTAGTGATGCATTTTTTATATCCACTAATTTAAAATTTAAAAATAAATTATATAAACTAATTTTTTATGCAATTTAAAATAATTCATTTATTAACTATATTGATCTGAAATGACAAGTGTGTCATTTCAGTACTAAAATGATTAATATTTAATTAATGAGGTCATCAATCCAAACAATTTGATCATTTTCCAAGTCCTAGATTTGCATCTTGATTTGTAGTGG
>QZGG01002052.1:0-46154 GCA_006409495.1 Sedum album | reverse complement strand
ATTGTGGCTATCTTTGATTAGTAAGACAGTATACATGTGTTGATTTATAATCAATACTAGACACGAAACCTAATGGAAACATATTTGCAGTTGCGGATGTGGTGAGGTCTGTTATATTTTAGCTCAGAGTCGATCTTTAAGATTAATATAGTAAAACAATTAGAGTTTAAAAGTAGTGATGTAATAAATCATATTTCATAAGATAAAACGAGAAAATTATTTATATTTGAACCGTGCAGTCGATAATCATTAAACATTGATAATAAACTCTCAAACAAGAGTTTTCTTTTCCATTTTCTAACATTATTTTCTTCATTGACTTCCATCAAGATTAAATTGAAGCACCATGTAGCTAGTAGATACTTATCAACGAGTAAAATTATCATATGAGCCTCTGATCTAGCATGAACAGTGCAATTGGTATTACTCTGATAATAAGTTATTAAAATGGTGGTTTTTCGTAAAACTGAGATTATAATAATGGTTTTCGATAATTAATTTAAATATAAATAATATTTTATTTCCACGCGTACACGCACTTAACGAAAGTTTAACGGAATAGTGTCAATGATGATTTTTGATAACAGAGGTATTATAGTATAGGCATTTCGTAATTAATAGTTAAAATGGTGGTTTACTGGAAAACGAGATATTATAATGATGGTTTACTGCAGTTGCCCCTATTATTTATTAAATGATGTCATTTTGACTCAATATAAATAGATATCTTTAGGTAGTTACAAACTGCTTCAAGAGTTGAATTCTAGAGAGACATTAAATATATGTGAAACGGAAGGACTAAATCTTAGCTGTTGATTTCGATAATCTGACGGTTGATATTAAAGTTGGTTTTTTAAATGGGTGGTTGAATTTGCAAAAAACCTTAGCGGTTGAATTTGTCGATATTATTTATGACAAAATCTCATCCGTTAAATTAATAATAATCAATAATCGAAATCGTATCCTACGATCTCACGTAAATTTAGATGTCCTTAAACTTTACGCTTTGCTTCAAATTCAACTATTCAGGAAAATCCAACTATCATGGTTGGTCATGATACAAAATTTAACGTGTCATGCTATAAATTGAGCAGCTAAAAATAGGACTGCATAGATGCAAATTAGGATCAACAATGCAGTTGAGCGTTTCTCTACTTAGGATAATTCAAAATGGGAACAAAATTCTAATAGTTTATATATCTCCCTATTAAAAATCTGGGAGTGGAGTTTGAGGGTTTCAACGGTTCTTAATTCACAAACCGTCACCTCTCATTCTACACCAATCTCTTTCCATATAATTCATAAAAAGCGCACTACTGTAGCTTTATCATTAAATGAAGGTCACGAGAGCAGCCGTATGGTGTTGGTCTTGACGTTGTTGTGTCGCCATCGATCGATCCGATCTCCAATTGAACCGCAGAATACTTCCGGCAGCGACTGCGATGGACGAATCTGGAAACAATGAGTCGAAGGAGATCAAAGAGGAGGTTGCTGCAGTAGCGGAACCGGCTGCGGCAGTGGATCCGAGTGGCGGAGGTGGTGGGGTGGCTGGGGGTTCTCTGCTTTCTCTGTTCTTTCTGATCTACAGAAGGCTGCCGAGGAGATCTCTCGCAATGTAAGTTTCCATTGTTAATTGTTAAATGCCTATTGATTTTCTCTGGAATCCATTTTCTGAAAAAAATTAGGTTTTGATAGATTTTGGTTTTTTCAGCACATTTGTTAGTTTTGACTTTTGATATCTGATTCATTCATTTTGGTGATTTCTGTTGTACATATGAGGTTTGAAGGGATTCCAGGATGATAGGTGTTTGTTTTTGCAGGCTGCTGTGGCGGCCCAAAGTGCAGCAAAGACTCTTGCTGAGATTCAGCAAATGGGTGAAGAATCTGACACTTCATCAAAGGAGGAAGAACCGAAAGAGTCTGAGACTGATGATGAGTCTGATAAGATGAGAAAGCTAGCGTTTTCCAGTTTATCTATTACTTTGCAGTTGATGGGATGCAAGGCGCGACATGCTTTTAAGGTATGTTGAGGATGGATGGATGGTTGTTTGATCGTGATACTGTTCGCATTTATACATATATGTACTGGTAGTTGGTGAATCCTGTGTCCGATTTGAAATGTCTCAAATTGTTCATGACTTCATGTGCCATTGGACATGTAGTGTAGCTGTTTTCTTATTCAAGAGTCTTCAGAATCAGATTTAATGATTTTAAAGAAGGAAAAAAATAACCAGGCCCTGATTGTACATGGAGGAATGATTTAGTCGATCAGCTTTCCTGAAATTGAAGTTCTGTTTATGTTAAGGAACTTGAGATACTTGGGTAGCTTTTGCATAATTGCGTGATATTGTTGTTCTTATTAGTTTCTTGATGCAAGTATTTTACTAATAAATATAAAATATAAATCACCATTTTGTAACTCAAGGCCAATGTTTTGACCAGATAAGCAAAAGAGTCTTTGACATGATGAGGCGTGAATGCCTCGGTGATGCATTTCTCCTCACGGGATCCGATGCACTGGATTCTGATTCCTTCACAAGGAAGGCTGAGGAAAACATTAACTTGGATAGAGTAGAGAAAGACAAACCTGCGGATCATGAGAAAGATGGTAGAAATAAAAGGGTACCATTGTCCATTTGAGTTGTATAAAAAGCGCACTACTGTAGTTGTGAACAGAGAATCCTTCTTATGTGATGCTTTAACCGAATACAAGTATTACGGTCCTAACCAAAGATCTGATTTGGTACTGGCTTGCAGGTGTGTTCCTTTGTCACTATCAACTACTGTTCTAGACAATGATTCAGTTGTCACACTTTATATGTTTAATAGTTCATTTCAAATTAAATGAATATGAATCAAAATGCACAGGGCTTGACTGTGCGGTAAGTATTAGTATATAGAATTGACAAATACAGTACCCACCAATCATCGGTGCGTATTAAATATACTACCACGAAAATTATTCCATCCAAAAATCTCAAATAATTATCAAAATGAAGTTCTACTTGTTAGTCACTCGACAGTCTACCACCATAAATCTGAGAGGTGTCAAGCATTCATGAACAAACACTAATTGTACTCGACTACAATTACAACATCAAAATACACGAGTATAACTAAATTCATGGTGTACTGATCGATTTTTTATTGAGTTTACTTTGCTATACACTTACACCCCCTAATATTTCTTACAATGCACATTTCATGTAGCTTTGCTCTACAAAATCTCCTTACAAGTGTGTTCATACCCGACTAGATTATAACCGAACTAATATTGATCAATTTTTATCGAATCGATCGTTAAGTATTTAAGGAATGTATCATCTCCCTTGCACACTTGCGCATGTTTTAACTGAAGCAGTGAAACAACACAAGAGGAACCTTTGGATTCAAATTTTCTTTCAACCATGAATAAGATTGTATTTACTCCTTGTATACAAGAAAATCTTGACAAAATTATTAGTGATATATTATGTTTTAGTATTAAAGGATCAATATTTTTCAATAACAGTAATTGACTTGCCAAGTTGTCTTATCTATATCACACAGAAGAGCACATCCTCAAAAACTGAATTTATTAAAACAACATTACCCTTTAACACAGCAAAAGCCGATACAACGTTCTCAGTTAGGGAGCCAAGAAATAAAGGAACTAGCGGGTAATTGCTCTTCTACAACATTTTCAGACATAACCAGAGGACTTGACAAGAACTCAGATGCCCCTCCTGCTGAACTTTGAAAATAATCTTACACCAAATATCTATGCCAGCAAAGTCTGGTCAAAATGCCACACACCTGAACATCACAAGGGTCTCAGTGAGCATAGTCATTTGAAAATAATTAAACAATAGGATGAAGCCAGAATTTGCATACCATGACCCTTGCCAACTCTCCTAAGTTGAGCAACATATTCTGAGATCTTCTTTATGGCATCCACCTACATAGAAGATACCAGTTTATGTCTATGTAAAGAGTGGGAAATTGTGAAGAGCAATGTCTACTTGAAACTTAGATCACCTGTTCATTCAGGTACTCCCCTTCAACAAAATCTGTAAGATTCACATCGTTGTTGCGCTCAGCCACCTGCATAATCGAAGAAAATTAACAATGGCATTAAGTGCTTCAATTGTCTACTTGCACAGCTACAGCTAGTACTGAGAATAAAAGTTATCTGCGCAGAGCAACTCATATATGCCTTGATGCCTTACACTGTGAAGATGCAACAGTTTCTCATTGACAAGCTTTTCGAGAGACAAAGCAAGTTCCATAGCTACAAAAACATATCATCCGCAAATTAGTTTCTATCAAGTAAAGGGTACAATCACGCAAAGATCATCTTAAGCTTTGAATGTTATATGACCTTGTACTACAAAAGATACCCAGCCACATAAATAAACTCAATTGATAAGCACTGCTTCTAAAACAGTTGACCAGAAACAAGGCAAATGTATATGATACACAAGACACATATCTTGACCTGCATTAAGAACACATATCTTGACCCTGTTGACCAGAACAATGATCAAGCCCAATTGCCCAATAGATCAGATAACTAAGGAATAACTATTTCATAACCATATTTTCATATTTTATGAGTCTGAGAGTCTCCTGGCATCTCGGAATAAACACTAGCATGTTATTATAACTAAATACACAAAATATGGAGAAAATGGAAGACTTTTAATCATAAGCAACATGTGACTCAGTTCTGAATTTTATCATTGCACCAAAGCAAGAGGATGACTCTCGCACAAGACACATCATGTAGACATTTATACGTCATGACTTACCAAAGTTCAACTGATCAAACTCCGCAACAAGTTCATAATTTATCAAAGTCTATCAAACAAATCGGCCCAATAAAAAGTTATACTCCCTCCGTCGCAATTTGAGTGACCCATTTGGGAACTTTCACGGTTTTTAAGAAAATTAAAAAATATGAGATAAAAAATAAGAAAGAGAATGAGTAGGATAAAAAGTATGAAAGAGAGTGTAAATGTATAGGTAAAAAAGTTTCTATTTTAGGAAATGGGAAGATTATTTTGGGACATCCAAAAAGGAAATGAGACACTCATAATGGGACGGAGGGAGTAAACATTAAACAAGTTGAGCTGCTAAGTTGTACCGCAAAAAAACAAGCATCATTGTACATTCACAAACACAACCCACTAGTTAGAGATCATGTACCATATAAGGCGTCCCCTTTCTCAGGGTGATCAAACTCTGAGGGTGGACTGACAATAGACAGCAATTTGACCTTCCCTCCTCTCTTGTTCTGAGATTCAACACATAAAAACCATTAGAAAACTTAGTACCTACTAAATCCAAAACACATAGGTCATAATAATTTCTCATAACAACGGAATACCTGATACTCCATTAGCTTCTCAGCATGCTCTCTTTCCTCAGCACTTGACTCCTTGAAAAACCTACACAAGGTAAAATCAGCATCTTAAATTCAATACTCAATTCAAAATTAAATTTAACCACAAACCAAGGTCTGATGTGAAACTCACTTAGCCAATCCCTTCAGCGCAACATTATCCCTATCAAAATATGCAAAGAGCGCGTGATACACGTACGACACGTTGTACTCCACACTGCAATTTGACAAACAGCAAACACAACAATCAGCCAAAATCACTCAAATCGAAAATTGCAGTTCAATTTTGAAAAATCAAAACAATGAAAATGGAAATGAATAAAGAAACTTACTTGATCTGTTCATTGATTGCAGCCTCAACTTCATCAGTAAACTTCTGACGAGCGAGAGACTCTTGAGGACCAGCAGGTGCGAGCATCAACTCCTTCACTTCCTCAAACGGCTCGAACACAACGCCAGTTATCGGACGCGAGTTAGCGCTCTTGGAAACCGCGAAAACTACTCCATTAACTCCGCTTACGGCCTTGGAGGCGCGAAGGATAGGAGACACAGCGCCGGGAGAGGAGTAGTTTGCGGAGGACGAGAATTGAGTGAAACTCTCGCCGCTGGAATTCAGCAATGAGAGTGACGAAGCGCCTCTGAGCATCATTTTCGATGTGGATTGAGAGATCGATGGATTTGGAGGATCGAATCGGAAGATCAGAGCACGAGTAGCGGACGGATGAAGAATGATGAAGTGAAGATGAACGACCAGGTGTTTAAATACTCTGATTTGGTTGATGAGAGTTGTTGGATGAAGGACACGTGGACGGATGAGATTAGGTTTGGATATAGGGCTTGTGGAGGGCTTGTGTCGACCACGAGAACATATCCGATGCGATCCGGATATTATTTTTTCTGGTATGGAAGATTTTGTCGTGGACACGTGGAGATCTGTGATTGATTTTAATAGTTGAGTGGGCCGGGCCATGTAATTGAATGATGATAGGCAAGTGCGAAAGGAATCAAAAGAAGACACGTGTTGATATTAGGTAAGATTGTCAAGCCTTATTTGGAGTCTTGTGTCTTGTTCTTATCAATTTAAGCTTTTCCTTTGATTTATCGCATCGATAAAATTCATTATGAATTGAAAAATAGAGAGTACACAATAATTGAATATTTTGGATTGTGGGCCGAGCCAAAAGTATTCAAGGACCTCGGAGAGATGTTAGGATGGCCCATTGGTGAAGGCGGCTTTGGATTATTTATAATGATCAGGTTAATTTGAGTTAGGAGCAAGGAAAACAGATAACTATCGTGGAAAAATATAATATCAAGCGTTGATTTGATTAATTTAACGATTATCAATTAAAGTTAGTTTCTAATTAAAAAGATGGTTATATTTGCAAAAAAAGCAATTGGATTTGATGATTATTTTTTAGTTAAATCTCATCCATTAGATTATTAGTAATCAACGGTGATGATTACGTCTTACTATCTTACTTAAAATTAGATGTCCTCTTATATTTTTTCCAAGATCGAGATATATGGTAAGTTTTTTTAAGATATAAGGACTTAATCTCAATAGTTGATTTGATTAATCTGACGGTTGAGATTAAAGTTTGTTTTTAGTGATATATGACAATTACAAACAACATGCAAGGTTGAGTTTGACCGATATAATACAAAAATATGCATGTCCTTCTTGTCCATTTCCGATAATTTTTTTGGTGTAATTTAAACCAAAATGCCCATGCATCATTCAAATGATTAAAATGTTCTTATATACAAAGAATATTTTTGTCTGTGGGCATAAGTAATAATAAATTTTTACTGCATCGAAATTGTCATTTTATATTTAAATATATAAGAATAAATACTGAATTATACTAGAAGAGCATAAAGTCTCTCTCTACTAATCTCGAGGATAGTTAAGTTAATTCAATTGTTTCATTTCTCAAAGTATCAGTATATTGAACCTTACTTTGCAAGTTGATTGCATTTTATGAATTTGCGAGATTGTGCTAACACAATAATAAGACATGTGAGTTGTACATGTTTTGCACGTGACAAGACACATGACAATTGCAATGATGTAGTGCAGTTTCGTGCATTGGTAAAATGCAATCACGGATGCAAAGTGGGGTTCACGAATCCTCCAAAATAGATGAATCCACATGATACAACCTCTCCCTATTTATATAGCTACACATCCCGATTATTCGGTGGTCTACTGAAGCACTTCTGGACAAAATTGTCCCTCATTTTGGATTTCCAATTTTTTTGGTTCAAGGGTACAATTGAATTGATCCCACAAGATTTCAATACAATGGATAATTTAGAAATGTGAACTTATTTTTTTTGTCAATATGGGCCTCGGTGCATCTTGAAATTCCCTATATATTACCCAGAACTCGATGGTTTAACATCAACGCATTAGGCAACTATCATAATGTAATTATTTGCACACATAATATTAACTTAGAATATCTCAAATAAGAGTAGGATTTTAAGAGGACAAGTAAATATTTTTGAGACGGAATGTCATCATCTTAACCATTGATTTCTATTAATTTAATTGTTGATACTGATAACTGTCAATCTCAACCGTTCGTGTATTTTACAAATTCAACCAACCATTTTATTTAAAACTAATTAAATCTCAACTATTAAATCAATCAACTTAATTTCAAATTGAAAATTATAATTTATAAGGGAAAAAATATAATTAATGTATTTTAATCTGCTAACCTTTTGGCACATTTGCCATTCTAGTAGAGCCCTAACTTGTGTTTTTTCAAGACTGCACTCAAGCTTAATAAAGAGTATAATTAAACATAAAGGTGAAGACTGGTTGTTCTATACATGTTAGAGAAAACATTCAAGCATGCATGTGTTAAGCAGTTAATGCTACTCCAAACACTTGTGCTACTAGGGTTATAATATCAACTTAGCAATCATGATTATTCTAAGCAAAAACAACAATTAAAAAACAAATGAACATTGTATCAAAAAACAAAGGAATATGACTTAGGGCTAGGGGTTTTCTTCTTCAACTCTTTCATCTTTCTCTCTATGATCTTCACACAATCACAAGTTTGTGCTATAAATATATGCCAAGCTTCTGCATTCATTTTTCTCCAACTTATAAATTGCTTCTTTTTTTCTTTGATCAAGGATCTCAAGTAATGGGTACTGGCAGCTCTCCATGTGCTTCTTGCAAGCTACTGCGACGACGCTGTGCTAAAGACTGCATCTTTGCTCCTTACTTCCCCTCTGATGAACCCCAAAAGTTTGCAATAGTTCACAAAGTATTTGGTGCTAGCAATGTCAGCAAAATGCTACAGGTATTCTTTTCTGCCCATCGATATAATCATTCGTTAAGTTGCTAAATGTATATTCATAGACTCTTCTTCGGTTGATCCTAATAAGCCAGTGGCATTTTTTGTCCCGTTTTTTTGCAGGATATCCCACTGCATCAAAGAGGGGACACAGTTAATAGTTTAGTTTTTGAAGCAATGGCAAGGCTGAGAGATCCAGTCTATGGATGCTTTGGGGCCATATCATACCTTCAAAACCAGGTTTCACAGCTACAGATGCAGCTAGCAGTAGCACAGGCAGAGATTCTCTGCATTCAGATGCAAGATGTTAATCAACCAGCCGCACTGCCACAGCTACCGTCTAATATGGGGCCAGAAACAACCTCGTTTCAGCCATCCCACCAGCAGTCACAAATACTGGTGGATGATAAATCTTTTGTTTTCAGCAATAGTAATCTGCCTCAGTTACTGAATTACTCCTCTTCAGCAAGCAGCAATATAACTCATCTCCATAACCACTCCGCTAGCTCCTGTTCATAATAAAGAGCGAGAGTCCCTCTGGGCATGAGCAGTTGTAGCTAGCGGACTAGCTTTTCATTCCATCTTGACAAGAAAAAAGGAAAAAGAGTTCTTAGATTTCAGTTCTAACTCCCTAACATTATATTGCATATTACATACAAGTTTTCAAGACTTTACCCTATCAACTAGTTTATATGAAACTTTTGCATTCAAAAGTGTGCAAGCAATCCCAGGAAACAATATTAAGAAAACAAATGAAACTCGGTAAAGGAATAAAAATTTGCGAGTTAAATACGTGCACACCACTTCTTTCAAAGATGCAAGACTCCTCGACATTTGACTGAGTTGACAACGATTAGATTCTTCAGAATTGAGATAAAATTCTTTTTGAATAGAGAAGGAACAGCACGACTGTGTCGTCTCTGCAAGTATACAAAGAGAAGTCAACTGTATAGCATGTGAGTAACTAAGTAATACATCTACTCATAAAGAATAAAACACATCACATAATTAGCTTCCACTGCAAAAATACCACTAGTAGTAACTAATCTGTTCATTCTTTACAGCAGTTCCTGAGTTTGTTAAGCGTTGGAAATTTATTCATGAGGACGCACAGCATAAAATAAGCGACACATTCATGTTTTTTAGCAATTTAATTTATCCATCTGCTACGACAACAATAAATATGTACGGAAATTCTATAAAAGATTTTCATTTCATGTTCATCAGGCCAGCTCCCTAATTGTCAAACATGGATGCAGTTGTGAGTTTCAGAGTTCTAACACTTAATGTCACGTGATGGACTGCGCGACTAAGTACAGATTACAAAACTTAGAATTTCAGTAATACGTATAATAATACACTACTAGTTTGAGGGATGCATATGTATCTCTGCGTGTATTTAATGCGTCAGAATAAATTTCTAATTTTGTTTATGTGCAGAGCCATAAGAATTGCAGAAAACAAAGAGATGAAGATTCCTGATACAGTAGCTAAACCCACTAGTCTATTGAAGACAAGCATACTTCCCAAGTCAGTGTTTACAGAAACTCTTACTTGTAGTTGTTTATTGGAGAAGTGCTTCTTGTCTCACTTGTATTTTCCTAAATTTCTGTCTGTATTTTCCCAAGTCATGTTTTACAGAAACTTTTAAGAGTGCTTTAAATGAGGCTCTTCCGAATAGTTGATGACTGTTCTTGGCTTTTGGCGAGGAGCGACCTTAGTAATAACCTGTTCCAATAGTTTGACAACCAAATGAGTAAAAGGAAACCAGTTTCGAGTACAACAACGGTTACGTACGCATAAAGCTTCTTGTTTTTTCTGCAAAAAATAGGCAGAACCGATGAGTAAACTTTTTCTTGCAAACAAGACAAGAACTTTCACCTGAATTGCATTTGAATCACACCGAACAGAGACTGACAATGAGCAATTATCTTAATATCCTTGATGCCACATATTTTCTAGAACGCGGCTGTGGGGATTCTTTTGTCTGCAATATTTGGAAAAAATTACATTAGGTTATTATGATGTACTAATGAAAGAGTAGATCGCTTGGAAAAGACCAAGAGAGTCACAAAGCGAGAAAGAAATTACTTATCTGCATCTACTAGACGGACACAAATCAGAAATAATGGAGTACTAATGGGGTAGATAACTGGACCACAAATGAGTGTTTTATAATTTGAAGGGATGCATCTACAACATAAAACATTGTTTGACTAAGTTTCAGCTCAGCGGAAGGTTGCAAATCACGAGGTTTGTCAAGAATGTGATTTTTGTGGTGCATCAACTTTGGGTAAAATGGTGCAAGCTCCATCAATAATGAAGAACTCAAGGCTATTCGGGCGAGCAAATCCAATTCAATTAAATTCCGAAAGCAAATTTGGTAATCAGCGGAGTAATTCTTAAAATAACTAAACAACACGGAGGCCCTGGAGACTATACAAAAAATACCTAAGAAATGGAAAACAAGCATACCAATGACATCAATCATCATGTGCGAGAAGAGGCCAAGTGTTACACAACAAGGCATCCTGTATTCACAAAACCAACTGTAAGTATCTATCTGATCACTTCCCCAGGGATGAAGTCAATTGTGAATGAAAGTTTTGTAAATAATTACCTTATATTTTTTCAGCCACCAGTGCACTGCATCTCATGCCACAGCGACAATATCCTTGTACATAGGCTAGTTCAACAATATCAGGCGATTACAGAGATAAACATTTCCAAGACTATTCTCCTTGCATATAGACGAGCTTCATTGGAGCATTTTGTCGAACAGGTGAAATGCAACATAATGGGAACACAAACCACATTAGGCAAGAACAAAGAAACTCAACTACATTTCCAACTTTGGATTTCAGTAAATGTATCCACAACTAGATACTCATCTTCGCTCCGTACGCCTTGTGGAAAATTGCGGACAAGTGTTATAATGAGCAGAAATGTTGGCGGAGAATCCGAAGGAGAAAAGAAAATGAGAGCTCTTACGATGGAGTCCGTTCCCGCTCTCCGATCCTTCCGTTGTAAGGTCCGTAATTCAGATCCAATGCTGCAACAGTACTTAATTCACTACGTAATTTAAAATCCAATGCTGCAACACAACTTTGCAGCGAGCCAAAACTAAGTAAATTTTGTTAAGAGGTTCTCCAAAACTTGTAAAATTATAGTAAATAATATCAAAGTGACGTCGTTTTAAATAATTGCGCTACACCGAACCCGAGTTAGCAAGTTGCAAGTGAAGAATGTATGTGATACATGTAAATGGAACTAATGATATATTATTTCATATCAAACTATTTTCATAATATTCAGACTCCGCTACCACCGGACAAAGCAGTGAGGCTTATTTCTCTTCTAACAAGATTGTGTTATGCTAATAGTGTACTCCGAAGCAGAAATAGTTTGGAATATCAGGTTGTGTATGATGGTGTGGTATCCCAGCTGGTTGCTGCCTTGCCTATCTTGTGAAGCACTTTAATGATCTCGTCTGAGGTCACGTTTCCGGTAACTATGACCTTGTTTAGCTTGACATCAACATTGTATGTTTCAACATCTGATGCAATGATGAACCTCTGTCAACTTAAGATTCAACTACCAACAAAAACAGATATGTATACAGATAATATTGTTTGTTAGTATAAGTCGTGAAATGGTGTGTAGTACTTACTGTCTAGCTTCTTAATTGCCTTGAGAATTTTCTTGATGCATTCTTCGCAGTGTAATCCCACCTTCAGTTCAACCACCTGATCAACAGAAACAATATCATGGCGGAACGCAATAATAAGTTTATGATATGATTTTGTAATACACCTTACATTTGCTGCCATGTTTGAAAAGCTTGGTGTTGAAACTGGGAGCTTCTTTGCTACAAGTCTATAACATAAACAAAGAGCAAGAGTTCATCTACAAATATTGAGTTGATAAAAATACCTTCTATGCTTTGGCAGTGTTTAAATAGCACATACAGATTTAAGTCAAAATATGGGGCATTGTTCAGATGATTCTTTGATGGTTAGGGAATACACGCACTGACATCCACTTTGAAACCAAGTGGAACTTCTAAACTTTGGACGGCCATTGCAGATTATGCGTTTGTAAAAGCAAGGTATTCCTTCAGAAACTTGGTGAAAGTGTATTGATTCCTTTAAGGGCATCTTAGATTCGGAACGAGCTGTGCTGCGGTATCAAATGAGCTGTAAATGTGAATGTCGACATTAGCATTAGCTTTCCATTAACTGAAGGTCTCAGCTTGTAAAAAGTCCTATACCGGATGTTGGGGAGTAGCAAAACCAACCAAAAATGGTCAGAAGTCAGAGTGTCTAGCACTCAAGGAAACATATAATCATCAAAACTCATGATACCAGCAGAAGTGTATGACCACCATACACTTGTATAATTTTGTTATTTGCAGATACCAGCCGATTGCGCCCAATAATCTTTTTGCCGAGATGCTGTTAACAACACAACAAGGTGGCTAACCGTATTCACATTTCACAAAGGTAATAAGTCAATAACTACAACCCTCATTCATGATCCTCCAACAGCTTTCCATAAACATTCATCCCAGATACAATGATACATAATCAAAACTAGGCACATCAACAATAACTTTGAAAATGACAATAGACATGATGCAACATGCATTTGAGCCTCCTTTTAAAATGCATACTGCTAAAACAACCAGGAAGACTCCATCTCGCTTCATTTATAGCCATAGGAAAAAGGCAATGAAAGGTTATCTCATTCTGCATCAACAATAGTATCCTCCGAATCTGAGTCGCTAGCATTATAGCCTGAAACACATGTAATTAGTTATCCCAAGTGGACAATCAGTAAAGCTTCTCTACAAATAGTATTCATCAAACTGGCTACCTGGGCGTTTTTCACTGACTTTCCAGACTGCGGAACGAACTTTTGAAGCTTTATTAATCCACGCTCTTCCCTAAAGACATACAGAATGAAAATCAATTGTATTTCATGTTGTTTAGAAAGACAGCATTTAGACAGACATGGGATAAACATAAAAATAAAGACTTCCCTACTCCAGCCCCACGATCACATACATACACATCTATACCAAAGTACGAAACACTGACCCTAACAAGTTAACAACAACACAACACTAGTCCTTGCAAACACAATCATCAAACTAATAAATAAATTTCATTCTCAAGTATCTATCACTTTTGTTAACAACATATGCAAACCCTTTTCCAATAAGTTTCAATTACGGAGATGGGCAGTTACTTATACACAGAACCTATAATATGTGTCACTGAATTGCACCAAAACCCTCCTCTTAACAACCTTTCCGAATTCCATTTCTTCACACCCCCTTTACAAAATTTAACCATCTTATGGTATACAACCGCATTTTACAAGAGCAAAATATTTAAATACAATGTCAATTTCATAAACAAATCCTTCATTCACATCTCAATAATGGCACATCAGCTAAGGATCCAAGCACAATGTAAACAAACAATCGAACACCTCACAAATGACAATAATGTATAAAAAACTGAGAAGCAGTTGATACCTTGTTGGCATCTTTCGTAACACCATAACCATTATAATACATCTGTCCAACCAAAACCTGCATAGCACTATCACCAGCTTTAGCTTCCTTAAGCGTATCCTGAAACCACCTCTTAACACAATCCGATACCACTTCAGATAACGGCACACGATTACCACTCTTCCTCCCGGGTCCACCCGACCCGGATGCTTCCTCCATCCTCGATTCCGCCCTCACAGCAGCGGCCGACGCAATCTGCCTTCTCGCTTCCCGATGCGACAATTCAATTCGACTCGATCCGATTGGGTTCGGAAACGAAAAACGCTTGAGCAGCGCAGATGAGAAGATCCGGGTCCGAGTTAGGTTCGGGAGGAGCGTCGTTGCTCCCATTAAATTCCGAGGCTGTTAGGTTCGGATGCTGACGCGGATTAGGATACTCTGAAGCTGATCGTCTCCATTGTTATCTGAAATTGGTCATTGCGTTGAAAGTTGAAACATATATTTCCGAAACGGTCAGGGACTTCGAGCCTTGTAGGGTTGACTTCTCAAACCTTATTGGGCTTTTTACAGCCCACTTAAATCAGGCTTCACATGTCAGCCCATTTATGTCGGCCCCACAAGATATTGCCAAATAATCAAAGAAGAATGAAGGATGCCCCCACTTTTTTTTGAAACTGACGGAGCCAGCATATTTATTAATTTGATGGCCCATCTGGACCGTGGTTTTACAAGTTCTGGAGTATTTCGAGCTACCACAAAGCCAACCCTAATACCTAGGTAATAAGAGCCCTCACGTGCCGGCCGATTATAAGGTTCGACCTAATAACATGGAACATGCTAAATTATAAAATTTGAAGGCGCGGGCATACCCATGACCTATTAATACAACAAAGATCATAAAACAAAATCATATTTGCTAGACGTTAGACAAATCTTGAAGAGTACAATCCTTAATGAGGGTCGGCTAAATAAGGGATGAAGAAATCCTTGATGTGCCAATCATGTTATCATCCTGAATTCTCGATTCATAGTTCTTATGAGTTAGATGAGACGGACCATTTCTGCAAAAGTTATGAAGATGGAGTTTATCCCGGTAAATACTAGTGATAACAGCTTTAGGTAAGCTCTCAATTGTAAAGTATTCCTTTGGTGGACTTATAGTGTAACCCATGCAGATGGCAACATGGTTTAGGGCTGTTGGAATTCGCTGGAGTTTCTGAACCCTAAAGACCTCAAACAGGAAGTCAATATCTTGGGAGTGTCGACAAGTAGAGTTGCCACTCCATCCTCTTTTCACATTAGGCATCTCTGCATGAGAGCTTTGTACCACTTTAACAGCATTGTTATTCTTCCTATCTTTGTCCAAAGCTCTAGCAATGAATGTTAGAAGGGTCTTCAGGGTGTCATCTTGAACAATTTCGACTATTGCATAGATGAATTCACCATTTTGTTTTCGAAAAACAGCGACCCCCACATTAGAACCATTTTTACTAATAGTATGAGCATTTAAACAAACTTCATACTCACCCGGATCCCATAGCCTCCATTTTCCAGGAATAAGATTCACTTGTGGAGGAATATCGAGTAGGAAACTGATTGTTTTCATAAAAGAGATGGTTAATATTTTCCTCACTAGAGTGGCAGCATTGGCACCTTGACGCTATTGGTATATTAAGTCTCTTCATATTAGTATCCATGGGAAGACCTCGATGAATTAACCGCCAGGCAAAAATGGATACTTTTGGAGGGAGCCATTGATGCCATATATTTGCTGCCCACTTCAACGTCAGATGTTTGGTTTTAAAAGAATTAAGAAAATCTTTGATGGAGAATGAAGAATGCCCACTTATATTTGTATTAGAGAGTAGTTAAGTTTTTGTGAAACGGATGAAAATAATTTCAATAGTTAATTTTAATAAACTGACGATTGAAATTAAAGTTAATTTTTTATATAAATTTGGCTGTTGAATGTGAATGTGTTTTTATTTTAAATCTCATCCGTTGGATCATTATAGATTAATATTGAGATCACATTTTACGGTCTTACCCAAATTTGAGATCCTCCTTTTATCCTTTCCCGTAATTCAAAATAATAAAATTGCAAATATTAAGTTTAGTAATTTAACGATTAAAATTTAAACTAATTTAATGATTGAATTTATAAAAATACAAACTAAATTTTATCGTTTAATTATTAATAATAAACGATCAACACTTTTTTACATACTTTTGGTCTCCATTATCGTTTAATTATCAAAGAAGCATCTGGACACAACGAAAGAAGATAAACTCGAAGACAGTCGTAGACATGTGTTCGATAGCTAGAGGCTATTATTCGCACTTAACGCTGCAGTGCGTCCAGGTACATTCGCGCCCCCTTTGCCTTCATTTGATTGATTATTCATCATTATCACTAATTCCAAACCACAAACAAACTCAATAATAGAGAGTCACGCTAGCTGGTTGCAAATAAATGAACCAAATTGATTTACAACAAGACAACACAATAACAAAACCACAACTAATCACCTCCGTCCATCTTCGCCGGAATGTCGCCGTTGTTACCGGCGGATAAGCGCCATTCCGGCTCCAACGAACCTCTCCTTTCTAACAAATGCTCAAGCGGAACCGGCGCTACAGTCTCTGGCGCGGTATTCAATGTCACGACGAGTATCATCGGTGCCGGAATCATGTCGATTCCCGCTACGGTTAAAATCCTTGGCGTCGTACCTGCGTTAACGATCATCATCGCTGTCGCTACACTTGCGGATATATCGGTTGAGTTTCTGATGAGATTTACGTATCATTCCAGCGACGCGACGACGTCGTACGCTGGCGTCATGCGCGATTCATTCGGACCCTTCGGAGCTCTCGCGGTGCAGATTTCTGTTTTGTTTACCAATCTCGGTTGCCTCATTATCTACTTGATCATAATCGGTAAGCAGATGTAGAACGAAACTTTTGTTGACTTTTCGTTGACCGAATCGAATCAGTGCTTAACGACCTGATCGATTTATTCTGATATGGCTTTGAGTAGGCGATGTGATGTCAGCCAGTGAATCCAGCGGAACTGGGCACTTAGGAGTGCTGCAGGAATGGCTAGGAATCCACTGGTGGACTTCTAGAGAGTTCTCGCTACTTGTTGTGCTGTTAGTTGTTCTGCTTCCACTTGTTCTGCTCAGACGTGTTGGTAATTTCTACTCCTTTTCAGAACTATTTGTTGAGTTTGTGTAAGATGGTGTAGTTCTGAGTGTTGTTGATATGCAGAGTCGTTGAAGTTCAGCTCTGCAGTGTCGTTCCTTTTAGCTGTGGTGTTTGTGGGAATGTGCACTGTGATGGCTATATATGCTGTTATTGAAGGCAAGACGGAGAGGCCAAGGTTGGTGCCTGAGGTGGATGATGGAGCTGCATTCTTTGACCTCTTTACGGTCGTGCCCGTGATTGTCACAGCCTTCACATTCCACTTCAACGGTATTGTTTTAGTGTATCTCTCAGAACTGAGGAGTGTATGTGGATGTATTTATGTTTAGGGGATGTTGGCGAACTGTTCTGATGTGGGTTTGCGTTTTTGCAGTGCATCCGATTGGATTTGAGCTTCAGAAGCGCACAGACATGACGAAGGCAGTGAGGATATCGCTAATTATCTGTGCCATTATTTACTTCACAATTGGTATATTTGGGTACCTCCTGTTCGGGGAGTCGCTCATGGCTGATATTCTTGTCAACTTCGACAGAAGTTCAGATTCTGCAATAGGTGCATTGCTCAATGATGTGGTGCGGATAAGCTACGCACTTCATCTCATGCTGGTGTTCCCTCTGTTGAACTATTCATTAAGATTCAACATTGATGAGCTCTTGTTCCCCAACAAGCCCCTTCTTGTGAAAGATAATTGCAGATTTCTGTCCCTCACTTTTGCGCTCTTGGCATTGTCTTACTTGGCTTCAATAGCTATACCAAATATTTGGTATTTCTTTCAGTTTGTTGGGTCTACTGCTGCTGTCTGCCTTGCCTTCATTTTTCCAGGCGCGATTGTCTTAAGGTAAAAGCCGATCATCCTCACATACATAGTATATAACATGGGTTTGAATTTCTGATCGAATGGGAATGGTGGTTTGCAGGGATAAGCAAGGAATAGCTACACGGAAAGACAGGATAGTGGCGGTGGTGATGATTGTACTGGCAGTGGTGACCAGTAGCATTGCAATATACTCAAATGTGTATAACCTGATAATTGGCGGCAGTTGATAGATTGCTGGTGCGCTGCTTGATC
Organism: Sedum album; assembly: GCA_006409495.1. Classification (NCBI taxonomy): domain Eukaryota; kingdom Viridiplantae; phylum Streptophyta; class Magnoliopsida; order Saxifragales; family Crassulaceae; genus Sedum; species Sedum album. The sequence continues at coordinate 27,659 of QZGG01002052.1, read as the reverse complement.
TGTGATCAATCCCAAGTTTGTTGTTGTGCTATATGTTGTTATTATCTATTCATTGTAAAATGCTAGCTAGCAATGTCGACCTTAGTCCTCATCATGTACACGACTAATAAACCTAAAGCCGAAGGCAGAGTTTGATCGCTTCTTGAAGAACTAGTTATTAAGAAATAAAGTAAATGTAGAAGAGCTGTACGTACTAGTCTGTCGGCCATGAGAACTGAGAGATTAGTGGGACTGTTCTATTCAAACCGAATCGAGACAAAGCCCTTACAAGCCTTTTGACAGATTCCATTATTATATTCAATATCAGATCAGAAGCCCCTGAACCCTTTTTTCCAATAGTTGAAATTACCCACCATAAATTTGTAGTATTTAATTTGTTTACATGAAAAGAAGGCACATAAATATCAAAATATAACTTTAATGAGTTCACTCTCTGTTGGACTAGGTGCATATTAGTCACAAAAGTGTCTTTCCTTGGTCAGTTAATAAATGTTTGGAAACCAAAAGAGCAAATACTTTGCCTGAAGCAACAGAAATGAGCTATATGATATTTTGTTTATATCCATGCTCTGACTACATAATAACATCTTGTCATGTACATTTCTTTCTGAAACTTAAAACTAGCAGTAAAATTTGTAAAGCCTAGTAAAATATTCAACAGTATATGTTTGGTTAGTATTGGTAACCAGCATATTTTCAAACTCATTCGGTTTTTTAGCTTAAAATAGGTTGTGTAAAAGGTTGTGTAAAAACACAGGCAGTTGAGATGCTCAAAATTAAAAATATATTTAAAAGAATCAGTTGCGATAAATAAGTTCAGTACCTCAAGGCCTAACTAAACTTTTGGTAGAGTAAAGAAGACAGCATGAATCAATCTAATTGTTTGATGTTAAAGATCTACTGGAGTTGAATTGGAAAAACCTGAAGTATATGTATGCTGAGAGACATACCCAGGGTCTGACATTGCCATTGAGAACAAGATAAAGGTGTCCGCAAATGAGCCTGAGTATCTCCAATTCTCTCAACAGAAAGTGAAGGCGTGTCTGAATTTTTCATATTCATCATTTTCAATTCTTCTTGGGCCTGTTAAATGCGCTTCTCTTTCTTCATTTTTCCAGGTTCTTTTTCATGAAGTGCATGAGAAAGCTTATGAAATGCCTCTTTCCGAGTCATCTAAAAGGAAAATAAGAAGTTAGAAAAAATAAGCTACAGATACAACAGCATAATATGAAGAGGATTATTAGTATATGATACTAAATAGCACAACTTAGAGAGTATGTGATACTTATGCGTCCATACTCACAAACTCTATTAAATTGGATTTCTTTCATTTCATTTGGATAATTGATATCAACAAGCTTGCTTTTCTTCTTGTCTGTGTGTTTATGGCCACCCAATTCAACAATTTCTTTGATGGATCTCCGATCTTACAAATGTTTCAGTGGACCAGATATTCCTTTTCCATGAGGAACTTCATGAATTGTTTTATTAAGGACTACGTCCTTCTTGTTCTCGTCAGCAACAGCTTCCATCATAGCTGCATCTTGGATCTACTGGAATTGTTTAAGAAAACATCATTCTTAATAATATAAGTTTTCGTAGGATTTTCCTCAATATACTCCAACATCAAATCAACAGAATGAGCTGCATAAGAAGGCTCAAACAAATGTTTCTTTCGTTCTTACAATAATTTTTCTAATGAGAAAAAGAATACACAAAAATTCAGCAACATCAAAAACATAAAATTCAGCAATATAAAAGAAATAATAAAATTCAGAATCATTGGAACAAAAAATTCAGCCATGCAAATGAAAATTTAATGCATATTGTACCTACGCTTACTTAAACACTCAAGATAACACCTCCAATGGAATTTGCTTGGTAACCCTTTCATGCATACTGGCTAACAACCAACAACAGCATTAACAATCAGTAATCAGCACGCGTTTATCTTAACTTGATCGGACCAGACCGCGGTAACCGTAATCGGACCAGACCGCGGTAATCGTATGTGAGATCGGGGAATCGAATTTTAGGGTTCGGCCGTCTTTGGTTTATATTTCTTTTTGGAGGAATTGGAGGTTGGAATAGGCCCGATACTTTTCATTTTTATAGCAACCATTGGCCTTTAGGCCTTCAGGTAAAAAGAGTTCCAAGCTGGCTTGGAATTTCGAATCGAAGTGGACGTTTTTACCCCTCGAATAAATCAAGAGAATTATTAGCAGCTTCAGAGCAAAGGGTAAAAGAGTCATTTGTTTAATAATTGACTAGCAAAATAACGCAAACTGCACGTTGAGAATGACAGCAGTATGTCTGTTTTGTGATACCTGAAGGTACAAATCTTACTTGAGTCTCCATCAATGAAATGATGGCAACACATAATTCAGAAAGCTGCTAGTTATTTACAAGAGCCGGAAGTCAGAGGAGAAACCACCCGGTTAGAAAAGGACACATACAGACTATACTGTAAGGCAATCCCTAACATTATTCATCAACTTAGTTTATTGGAACACCGGAAGAGAGCAACCGGATTGCATATGTTGTGGTCGTAACTTGTTGCTTAATAACCACCTTGTATGAATGCATTTAGTCGGTCCAACTCCTCCCTGTGCTCACTCACAACTGCACGAACCACATCACCTATGGACACCATTCCTATCATTCCTGAATCGCCGACTACGGGGATATGCCTAATACGTTTTTCTGTCATTTAAAAAAGTGTATATCCCGTTAAAGTTAATGATGGTAGAAGATTATTTGATGGGAAACACCAGGCAAATATTGAAATATACCGGTCATCAGTTGCATCGCCCGCAGAACCTTTGTGTCCGGAGTTACAGTGATCAGTTTGTTCTGTAATGTCCACAACACAATTTTTTGTTAAAAAATAAAATTTCTCGACATGAATTCATCAAATAGATGGTTTACGAACCTCTTCTGTCATAATGTCCCCCACTTTGGTTGACTTGGATGACCTACCTTGGACTATGATCTTCCTCAGGTAATCTGGTCAACGGTCCACAAGCAACAACAAATTGAGATTATGACTATTCACACAACACAAACCAACATTAGTGCCCAGCACAATAGTTTATGAGAAGAAAACCTAGTCATCTGCCATAAGCATCATACAAAATTGTAAAAAGGAATAACAAATCTTCTTGGCATGTCAGGCATACCACCACTTGAGCCATAATCAGTGAAAAAATATTGACTCACTAGCACTCAACTTTTTAATCATTGAAATACTTTTAAAGTGTGAAGGACGAAACACATCCAAATATATGAAGCAAGGGCCATAATAAATGCATTTAAGCAGAACAGAATATGTGAACGGGTGGGTAGTAATAATCATTAGCCTCATTATAAATACCATACAATTGCTTGCGCGAACCAGGAATCACTGAATCACGTATCTAGCTACTTGCTATTTGTTACCGCTACTCTGGTTTAGTAGCTTCACAAATTCAAAATATATACATGGTACGTTTAAGGCATGTTGAGTAGCCTCACATATTAAACATATAGATCTATGACATGTGAAGGCATTTAAGTCTCCAACTAAGGTTAATAGCATTAAATGGGTCACTATTGTGATTTATAGGGAGTATTTTGCTTTATGTTAGAAGATGATCATTCTTTCAAGTATTCTCAAGTCTCAAATTTATCAGTTGTTAAGTCATCGACATCATGATTAACTGTTTGTCCAAACAAGATTATGCACTTCTTCATTTATTTGTAAACAAAAGATAGGCAAGGTCAACAAATATAATCACAAGCATACAAGAAAATAAGCTAATGAGAAGCTGATTTAGACTTCCATTACCTCTTTCAGTTATAATCCCAGCAATAGAATTTTTCTCCCCAGGCTTCACAACGACCAAAGCTCCCACATTGTGTTGAGTCATCTGCAACACAAATAGTACTTCAATTCTGATGGTAAAATCACGACCAGGACATACAAAAGAAAATGCTAGGCAACCACGACATACAGATTTGACAGCATCATAGACAGTGTCATCTGTAGTGCACCAAAGCCAAGACCCATCCGCGCTCTTTCCCTTAGCTGTCAGTATGTCAGATATGCGTGTGCTCTCAAAACCATGCTCTTCAATAGTAGCAGATGTAAATGACTGATGACGTGCATAATCATTCAGCCTCATCATCAACATCGGGCTAGCTACACTGACGCGATTCAGGAGCGCGGATTTGATGACACGCCCCCTGAAGCAACTGACTGCAATGCTCTCTGCATCTTGCCTGCCCAAACTCAAAAAATATATCCACTTAACTTAGTCATACTGTTTCCGAATTCATAAAGAAACACAATAATCGACAATGACCAATTGTCAACGCTGTCCACAGTCGATACCATCGCAAATATACATTTCTTTCATTTCAACTATCTACAATGAAGCTCAAATTCTAGTGTTTCACAGATTCACAAGATCACTAAACCAACTTCATATGATCTATCAGCAAATCATATATAGTCAACCAAAGATCTGTTGACTAATTGACTCAGATCACAAGTAGAAAATTTCAAATCTTAAACAACATCAACAAGTTGGCTCATGAAAAAGATTCCTAGAAATGGATCTAAGACAACATCGTCAACGGTCAACGATGGATCAGAAACACAATCAAAGCAACTAATTAAATGAAAAACAAAGTCAAAGCAGTTAAGGTTAGAATGAAAGTTGACCTGAGAGTTTTGATGAACTTGAAAATTGGTGGCTGTGGTTGGATCGGGCAGCCGCTTTCAAAATGACTAAGAATCTAAGATGAAGATAGAGTGAAGAAAGTAGTGTTTATATACAGAGAGAGGTGGTGGAGGAGGTCAAGGGGAGGGGTAGTATTGTCATTTTGACGACACCTTATCCTGTTGGGTCAAATCAAGTCGTATGTTATCATGACACGTGTATTTTAATTATTCATTTTTTAGAAAATTAATGAGAGGCTGCTGCGATGTGTAAGAATGAAATTTTATTACATAGAAAAATAAATATAAGTGCGAGACACGTGAAGTTCACAAATGGCTTCTTTTAATTCGACCAAGAAATGCGTCTGTCAATTTTTTAAAATGTTATTTTGCTGAAAATATTATTTTATTAGTTCAATTTTAACATAATCATTTTTTCAACTTTTTCAATTTTAACTCATCCACCGTTCCAAAATTTATTAAATCATAAAATATTAATACCGTTTCGGACATCTCTCTATTAGCTTTGAAATTAACAAATAGGGAAAATTTGTATAAAACAGATTATCAGTTTTCATCGTAAACTATTTTAAAACACTAATATTTTTTACATAAAAATTAATGCATTTTTATTGAAAAGAAATTGTATTGTCTAAATTATACTTTTTACTTAATCAGTTTTATTATTAAGAAAATTGTATAATGAAATGAGAGTAAGTGTGATAAATTCAACGGTTGAGTTTTTGTCTCTATGTCTCACTAGAACCTAACCCTATATTAGTGAATCAAAAAATTAATATAAAATACGGAGAATGTGACAATCAATTTAACAACGAAGACTACTAGTGTGATATTCTAATGGTTAAAGCATCTTTATAAATATTCTAGGTCTAAGTTCAATACCTATAGATCACACTTTGAGTTGAAGATCTATGATTGGAGGATGTTTGCTTTGATGACGATTTTTGATTGATGTTATAGGGAGATGCTTGATTGGTGAATACTTAAGAGAGCTAACAAAGAGGCAAGCGCCTAAAAAAGATCTAATGAAGCTTATAATGGTGGATTAGAAATGTATAGATTAGAGTACTTATACATATCTTAATGATATTGTTGTTCTAGTAGGTCATCGTTAGATGATTTCGAAATGTATAACAACGAGCTACTTATAAAGTTATACTTGTAATAATAAAAAAGCCAACAACGGAAGAAGTTTTCTTCAGTGCGAAGAGACCAAATCGTATGTCTAAAATATATGATAAGGTAAAAAGCGTGATGAAAGAAGATTAACTCGTCGAGAATATAAATCAAAGAGTGTAGATGAAGAGTACTCTAACAAAGGAGAGCGTAATCGCCGACAACATCAAGAACCTAGACATGAAAACTGTTTCATATATGTGATCGTACGTGAGGAGACTACGCACGACACTGCAAATTGCTAAAGACTATTTAAAGTAACTTCGTTACGATTTAAAAAAGAACAATCGGAGTGAAGATGAATGGGAAATTGATACAACATATGCAGTCAAGAAAGACATATCTGTCAAGAAAGTGGAATTTTAAAGCAACTTCTATATTTTAAGAGGACGTGACTGAAGAAGAGGATTGGACATTTGGAGCGATGACTACTTATGGTGCGTCCACTTCGCCGGAATGGAATCATTTGGAATGGAATGAAAGGATGAATTTAAAATGAAACTATGTCCGAATTCATCATTCTATTCCCACGAAATGCATTCTATTCCTTCAAAGTGAACGCATTATTAGAGTTAGAGATGTCGCGAAGCTTTAAGCCCAAGGTAAGAATGGATGATCATCATTGCAATGTCGAGGCTACCGACATGGAGGAAATATATGATAAGAAAAGGATATTGGATTCGCGATGGGCAAATAAGAATAAGAGTTATTGGATACACAATTAAGTGCTAAGATTGGTCGGTTGATGTAGATGTAATAAAACACAAAGATAATAAAGAGAAGATAGATAAGTCAAGAAGGTTAGAGAAGACTCTAAATAACCACTATGCTTCTATCTTGTTTTAGCAGCTCATTCTGACTTTAGGGTTGGGGACGCAATCCGGCATGGGAAGAGGACTCCTTCAAGAGGCCACATTTTAGGACTCCTTCAAGAGGCCACATTTTTTCTGTGAGAAATTTAAAAGTTTACCAACTTTATCAAGTCTACCGTGTTTAGGGGAGAGCAATGGTAATTTACCATTTACTGTTTTACCGAACGAATTTTTTTTATTCCGTTTCCCATTATCGTTTTACCGAAATTTCGATAAAACGGTAAATTGGTAAATTTCAAAAAATTCCCGTTTTACCAAAAATTTACCAAAATATAAATAAATTTTAAATTATTTCAGATTTTTTTATAATAATTTCATATATTTTAATCATTTTTAATATATATTTTTAAATAATAAAATATATATTCAGGAAATTCGGTAAAATGGTAAATTACCGAAACTAAAAATCTATTCCATTTACCGAACTTTTTTTACTGTTTTATCATCGATAAATTCATTTTACCGAATTTTAAAAAACGATAAATTATTTCGGTAAATCGATAATTTACTGAAAGTTGCTCTACCCTAACCGTATTAATGTTTTCTATGTTTGCGGGTAACAAATTTTTCAATTGATAGCTTCAACTTTACAGGTAGCCTATTACATTTTGGTAGCCGATGATCAAATTTTAACATGTGCACGCTTTTGTAAATATAATTTGATACTAATCATATTCATCGAGTCATCTTCTCTTGACAAACATATTGCATTTACGATTTTCCACACACCTGAAAAGTCAATCAACTTTGAAGTTGTACCTAGCAATATTAATTTTGTTAGCAGCATATTATCTTGAGAAGCTGATGATCCGAGATACTATGAAGGCAGGGTCCTTAAATGAATTTTGGGCGGTAGGCATACGCTCCCCTAGTCTGAAACTCAGATTGGAGTTTGTTCTAACCTTCTTAGTTATCAAATACTGAAACAGCAGCTAGACAAAGAATGCATAAGAAGCACTAGCTATACCGTGTTTTAATGCATCCGAGCTACCGTGTTTTTTTTCTGAGCGTGCAACATACTTCATTAGACAAGGCCTGAGAGATTTGATAGCTTCGGTAATGCTGCATTTTCAAGAGAGCTTTGCTTAACTTTGAATGGATGATCATCTCAGCTATGGTCAAGTAAAGTCCTTTTCTTACAGGCCTGGGACAAAGACGGTTGGACACATTTTAAGAAACCAATTTTAGTATTCCAATCTGGTTTTCTAACACAGCAGACCCTTTTGCCTGTTTCAACCAACTCGTTACATTTTGCCAACAGAAACGCATTATTGTTTCAAGATAAATCATTCAATTTTGGATCTGACGTGCAAAAATGCAAGTAAAAATGGTCCTGATAAAAATAGTGTGAACATATTCGACATGTTGTTTTGATTTTCTGAAGAAAAAATTGCTACATATCATTTTAATACTCGCAACAAATAATTTCGAATACATTATCCGAATTTAATCATGAGACATACGTTATAATGACAACAAATTATATACTACGTGACTAATTTACAACGCTTTTAACAAAACAAATTAGATAAATCTTAAAAACATGATCTCCACTACACAACTCCAAGTCGCCGTTAAGTAAATTCATTTCTTCAGACCACACCGTTGACCACTTCTCCATCTCCGTTGACTTCCCCTCTCTCCGCATGCTCTCATTTCATCCAACGTGTTCCATTCCATCTACTCCATCCTCATCGTAACACGTGCTTCCCTGCATCCGAATTTCACCAATTCGCCATCCTAATCGCATCTTAGGGTTTCTGATTTCAACTGATTGGACTGATTTTGACGCAGTTGCTCGTCGGCTGATCTGAATGGGGACTTCGATTTGCATGAATAAGTCATGCCGAGTGACGTCTACTCCTGAATGGAAATCCGGTTGGCCGCTGCGATCTGGCGGATTCGCTACTCTTTGCTTCGGTTGCGGGTACGCTTAACTATTTCTGTCTTGTTATCCTGCATGCGCGTTTTTCGCGATTTGATTTTGTACTGTTTTTAGACAGGAAATCCTGAGATTTTTCGTAGCTTTTATCTGTTTTAGGATTTTGAATTGCTCAAGTTTGGCATAGATCTGGTCTTAAACACATCTATGCATGTTTGGTGTTTGTGTATGTGCTTAGTTTCTAATTTCTACAAATTCATATGTATGGTATGTAGACATGCTTGAATGATAATGAAACTTAGAATCCAGACTTAGACTCAGATTGAATGGCTCATTTGTATAAACGTCTTACATTAGAAACTTATGTTTTTTTCAACTGAGTTTATCTCAGATCTGCATTTGAGAACTTTATGTATTGCGAAACTTTTCATCGAGAGGAATCTGGCTGGAGGGAGTGTGAATCTTGTAAAAAGGTGAGTGCTTTCATTAACAAAATCTCATTTTTTGAAATTATGCTGTATGGAAACATGAATAAGTATTTATTTACTTGTGTGACAGCCAATCCATTGTGGGTGCGCTTGTTCAAAGCCTTTTATTGAGGTCTTGGATCTTGGGGGTGTACGTTGTATCGCATGTGCAAAGAAATCTGCGCAGCTCTCTGTGAGTTATTTTGAACTCTTTTTTCCTGAATACTGCGAGCTTAATCAAAGATAATATTTTGATGTCACTGATTAACTTTTTAAACATTCTTTAAAATAACCAAATATAAGAAAAGCACAAAAAGTGTTTCTTAACAAAACATATTCCGAATGATTCACGAGAAACTCGATAAAGTCATAGTCCTGCTATGTGATATCTATTCGCTAGAATTTTAAAGCAATCCGAGTACCAAAAACTGATTAATCAGCTTGTATCGATTTTATAGTTCGCTTTTATGTTTTCCCTATATAATGAGTAAGCTGTATGTTTTGATCCAGATCGGTTCTTATTCAACTTACACTTTTGCAAATGTGGCTCTCCAGATTCACAGAGATGACACTTCAAATGGTTATACCACTCAAGTGCTCAACAAGGTCGGTGGCATACAACATAATATGGGTAATTCGGGGATTAATGAGGACATTGCCATAAAGGCAAAAAGTTTTCACTTGGGTAAAAGTAAAATGGGTGGTGATTCTAATCTTTTACATCAAATCCAAAAAGGAGAATCCCATTTATCTTTGGGGACGATGAATGGGGAGGATGTAATCCCATCCTATGGAGAGCTGAGTTCAACCTTTTGGAACTTGAATTCTCATGGTTCACCTCATTTTCCCGTGCCAAGGAGTAGTGTGGCATTGGAAGTTCAGGATGGCTACGAAGCAGCCCTCCAACTTCACTCAACATTGGTTTGAGTACTCCTTCAGACACTTCCAATTTTTCTGCTAAACATTCTAGTGGGGTACTGGAAGGGAGAGACTCTATTACTCTACCTTCATCTAGTCAACAAGGACAAAGATCCCGTGCCATCTTACCAAAGCCTATTAAAAGTGGGCTCAGTCTAAGCATGGATGCCTCTAAAGGTGTGGTTCAACAGCCACGCGTTGCTAGGCCGCCTGCCGAAGGACGGGGTCGAAATCAGTTGCTTCCTCGTTACTGGCCACGTATTACAGACCAGGAGTTGCAGCAGCTGTCTGGAGAGTATCCTCTGCTATTTTGCTGCTTCTATAGTGTTTTTGGAGTTCAGACTTGGGTTATATTTCTTTTTTTCTTTTTTCTCAATGTGTCACCCTTAACGTTTGGCTAAGTTTGAATTCCCCTGTTATTCCGCTGTTCGAGAAGGTGCTGAGTGCCAGTGATGCTGGCCGAATAGGCCGTTTGGTTCTTCCTAAAGCGTGTGCTGAAGTAAGTTTTTCAATTCTGTAGCACCTATTTTCATAATATTGTTGATTTTTTTCACACGGGTGATAAATGTTGATCTTTTTGAGTGCAGGCTTACTTCCCCCCAATTTCACAGTCAGAGGGCACTCCCATTAGGATTCAGGATGCAAAGGGGAAAGAATGGACATTTCAATTTCGATTTTGGCCGAATAATAACAGCAGGATGTATGTGCTAGAAGGTGTTACCCCTTGTATACAATCCATGCAGTTGCAAGCTGGTGATACTGGTTAGTTCTCTCATATTTTATTTGACCAGCACCTTACATTTAGAGGAAATTCGGCTTTGGTACATATTTTTATTTAAACTTATCGGAGGAAGCATGTTTTAGGTATATGGGAACTAATGTTGCATGGGTGTTTAAATTTAAAGGATTGATGGGAAAGTTTATATAAAAATGACGTTACATCAAGATCGGTCTGCACTAAAAAAGTGTTATCATTTAGAACCGAAACATATTTGAGGGTGTAAAGATTGTGAATTGTGTAATTTCTATATTCGAATCATCGCATGGCAGGTGATATCTAACATATGCTCATCCACATAGATGTTTTACAACATATGATACATTATACACTTGTTAAACTCAGCAGTAGTTGGGTTCATATACACTTCTTCCAACTTCCGCACTCTATTATTTTACTAGCAGCGTTCATATATCTATACTTAACTAACCTATTTCTCATTGCTATTCTTTTCTCTGGCCAGTAATATTTAGTCGGAGGGATCCTGGAGGAAAACTTGTTATTGGTTCTCGAAAAGCATCTGCTTCATCTGATACACAGGTTAGTTTGTGGAATCGAGTTCAAGATGACATGCATATCTGGGCTTAAATTTCTAGTCTAAGATACAGGGAAAACTAATGTATATTATCTTGCTAGGATGGCGATATCCCTGCAGTGGCTAATGGTGCAAATGGTGAATCATCATTTTCTGGCGTGTCAACTGCCAGTGGTTACTCTGGCACGTACCAGTCGACGACGGAAAACAGAAATTTTCCTCTGAATGCTTTGTCAGAGCATATGGCTGTAGCTGACAGCAATGTTGGTTGGAGTAAAATTGACAGTAATCGAAGTAGGAATCTTGAGAATCCGCTGGTGCAATCGAAAAGGCTCGAAAAACATTAGTTCAAAATCTAGACGGTTACTCATGCATAATGAGGAGGTTCAGGAGCTGAAACTTACATGGGATGAAGCTCAGGAGCTTCTTCGTGCTCCACCAAGCGTCAAGCCAAGCATTGTAACTATCGAAGATGAAGAATTTGAAGAGTTTGAAGTATGTGTACAAGGCATCCTTTTGTTTGGCATATTGTTTTCCCTCTCTACTCATGTTTTCTGTGATTATTATCTAATTTTGAATGTTTTATCTTTGTTCAGGAACCCCCAGTTCTTGCAAAGCGGACATTCTTCACGGTCAGCCCATCTGGGTAAGGATTAAATATGTATACTTTGATTCAGTTGGTCTATATTTAGTGTTGAGATTGTTAGGTTATAATGGCAGCCTGCATGATTTGGCTGTGTTTATCCTTGTTAACCCCAACTATTGATTTGCTTCTTATTCATTTCTTTTTTGTTTGATCATGAGTAGTCTATGTATATTTTGAAGGGTTAATTGTCAAAAATCACCTTCATGAGAAGTGGTGAATTGCTAACGGATGTTATTATGAAGGGGGTTCGTGGAATATTCCAATATAAGAGTGATGATGTGGAATATCACAAATTATGAGGGTAGTTACAATTAATTTTACTTTAAATTGTGTGAACAAACAAAGTATGTTGACACAATTTAAAGGAATCTTAGGAAGATAAATGCTTTTAAATTATAACCATATAGGATTTGTGGCACTAACAATACAATGGCTAAGTAGAGAAGCTGGCAGAAGTTTATGTAGAAGAAAAGTGTATTCAGCGTAAAAGAAGACTATCTTGATATGTTTAAATGTTCGTTTTTTTCTTTTGAATGATGAATGAGATACATGCACGGACCAGATAGTATCGTAACCTATATTTGAGACACTATTATGCTGTAGAAGAAAATTAGATGTTTGTGTAAAGAGATGATTCCGTGCTCTGTGTTTAGAATCCATGAACGTGTGTTAAGGTCTTTGTAATCTGTTACATACAGGGGACAGGAACAGTGGGCTCAGTGTGACATGTGCTCCAAATGGCGAAGGCTGCCTATTGATGTTCTTTTGCCGCTAAGGTGGACCTGTGCTGACAACTTTTGGGACACTATCAGGTGATGCAAGAGAAACTCGCTTTCATTCTTTAAAATGAAATTAATCTTTATTCCCTTGAAGCGTGCTGCAGTGCGAACTGTCTGTTAGTGACATGGTTTTTTACTTTCAGAGGTTCATGCTCTATGCCGGATGAAGTGGGAGCAAAAGAGTTGGAAAATCTTCTGAATGTTGGAAAGGGTACGACAAAAAGCCATATGAACATTCATTTCCGTTGTCTGCGTGTATAGTGGTAATGGTAATGGACTAGTGGAAGCTAGCTTCCCTACGGTATATAAATTTGGTGGCTAACTTATGCGGTTTGTATTGTTTTGTAAGGAGTAATTGACAAATATTAATACTAGATTTATTCTCTTACTGTATCGCTGGTTAGGTCTTGGTATAAGTTGTGTACATAAGGATTTCGTCTGATCCACGGTAGTACACCATACTGTAATTTTTAATAAAAGTTGAAGTTCTATTCAGGAAGATAAAATTGCTCATATAGCACAAGCTGCACTAGATGATACAAGTTTGTGGCTTGCTAGATAGCTTATCGTGCTACTGTTGTTGGGTGCAGATTTCAAGAGGAGAAGAACTTCAGATAATCAAAGAGTAGTCCACGATCACGAACCTTCAGGCCTAGATGCTTTGGCGAGTGCCGCAGTACTCGGGGAATCTGGTGAGACATCAGTTGGAGCCACCACAAAACATCCTAGACATCGCCCGGGATGCACATGTATCGTGTGTATTCAGCCGCCTAGTGGTAAAGGGAAACATCATCCCACATGCACCTGCAACGTTTGTATGACGGTCAAGCGTCGATTCAAAACCCTCATGTTACGCAAGAGGATCCGTCAGTCGGAACGAGAAGCAGAGATAGCACAAAGAGACCCTGCTCCGCCCAAAGAAAATTATGAGCTGACAATTGTACAAGCTGACTCGGTAGATGAAATGCTTCAGTTGCAACCGATAGAGGCTGAGGCAGACATGGACACAGAAAAAATTGCGCAGAACGTAGTCCAAGTAGATCAAATGAGTGACAACAGTGATGCGCAGTTAGATCTGAACTGTCATCCAGATCGCATCAATGATCACATGGAACAGGAAATGAGTGCTGCAGTCAGCATGACGAAGCTTGTCCACGCAGCCGCACTTCCTCTAGAGAGCTACTTGAAACAGAATGGTCTGGCAAGTTTAAGATCAGATTCCTCAGTTCCTACTCAGCCTGTTGAAGAACATGAGAATGGTGCAGTTGACAATGTAGACGACATAGCAGCAGAATCTGAAAGCATACCAGTGTCAGAGAACAAAGACGATGATAAGTCCAGCCAGGCCAACCACGACCAGGATATGAATGACAATTCATAATCATATTTTATCTCTTAACTTTCCATGAGTGCTGGGTTTGAAATATTTGGAATCAGAAAGCATTAGCAATCAACCTCCCAATCAGGAGCATACATCACTTGGTGACAACTGCTTAAGGTTCGCTTTTGAGCTTGGGTTTTGCGATGAGAAAACTGTTACAACAGGATTTTTTCTGTTTGCTTTATTGTTATACATATGCAAATGCATGCTGCATGGTTGAATCCCATGAGGCCATGACTATAACTTAGCCTTTAGTATTGCCATTTTTCATGAGGAAGAGATTAGCTTCCCTTTGAAAATGCTTATTTATATATCATCGTATTTTTATTTGTTAAGGTTGCAAGCCTAAACCATTAATTGAATTTTAGGATACAACATTTGCTGATGCTATCCATAGAAGTCAAAGGGGCATTCTCCCCTAGAAGATGGGACAAGGCTCACATGCATGCATGCAGCAACAATGATCCTCGGAACCAACAAACCACCTTTACATTCATTCATCATAATTTTCAAACCTTGAAGATCAATCAATCAGAAAGAGCTGGCTAAGCAACATCCACAGTCTTGAGTCTTGACTGGCTGTAGAACGGTGGAGGACAGAGCTAGCTAGTCGCAAATGGGGGAGTTGTCGTCCTCCCGTCCCTTTCGCCACCACCACCACAACAATTATAACAATGATTTCATTGCAGCTATCAGCTGCTTTCAGGAGCAGTATAACAGTGATGATCTTTTTGCCACATACATTGATCTTGACAAATTACCATTGTTGGAAACATCTCGAGGAGGACGACAACATAACCATCAGCAGCCGCAACAGCAACAGCATCGGCGAAGTAATTTAGAATCAAATAGCTAGCATTCATCTGCACAAGAGGTTTCAGCCAGGGGCAACCATGAATTAGTCCTGGAAGCCAAAAAGGTGATGCCTCCTGATAAGTTAGCCGAGCTCTGGACCATTGATCCTAAAAGAGCCAAGAGGTACTTTTCTCCACTTTTATCCAATAAGTTTCTCTAATTTGTTTCTAGGAATCTATTTCTGTTGAGCTTTATTTATCCGTGATTGAATTTGATAACAGAATTCTGGCGACAGACAGTCTGCTGCAAGGTTGAAAGAAAGAAAGGCTCGGTATATAGCAGAAACTCTACACCCTTCAAACTGAGGCTACAACCCACAGCTCAGTCTCTTCCAGGTGTACATTTACATGTTAATTTTAGCACATACCCTTTTAAAAGAAAATTAGTACACGCACTTCCTGGTTTCAAGGATCGTGATGTTCTGAGTATTGTATGTACGACAGGATTGACAAGTGAAAACAATAAACTAAAGTTGCAGTTACAAGCTATGGAGCAGCAAGCTCAATTGCAGAATGGTCAGTCCTTGTCTGCATTTTTCACATCATAAAATCAATCATTTATAGTTCTAACAACAACTCTCAACTTACAACCCAAGAATCACAACAACTTCACAAAAGCAACTAACATCCACACGGAAATCCGCATGCTTGGCCTAGCTCAACACGAACCTATAACGATCCCATTGGACTGCATGCCGGGAGACGAAAATGGCGCATTTAGCCAGTTACAGAATGGAGTTGGTGTAGCAAGTAGCATAGGAGCTGCACCACAATGTCATATTGTGAAGTCAGATGCACCTTCCTCATTCTCTTCCTCAGAAAGTAGCACCACTTCTTGATTGATTATTAGCCCTTCAAAGCTTTCATACTCTTGTGTATCACTTATGTTGGATCGAGGTTAGCTTGTACTTCTAGTCGTGGGGGTCGACTTGTCCCTCGATACGACTAGTCGCAGCGGAATAAACAACTGTAACTAAATGAACACAAGTAAATCAGTACTCACGATTTTAGGTGGAAACCCAACTGGGAAAAACCACCCCTTCCAGCAGCAACTGGAAGGATTTTCAACTTCAATCTTTATTAATGTCCTCTAACCGAATACACTTGAATCAGCTAGTACAACTCCTCGTCTACTACTGTTCTAAGCTGCACCCCTTGATTCTCAGGCACCAACTAAGTCGAAGTTCTCGCAGCAAGCCGTCTCAAGCTAGAGGTATCTAGCCTAACACTAAAAGCCCTCAACCAACGTAGTAAACGCGGTCACGCTCGCTCTCCTCGCTGCCGTTGCTCGTCTCCTTGTGCTTTGGTCTCGATCGCTCCTCTAGCTCTCTCACAAAGTCACACGGCTACAAGCTGCTGCACCAGGCTTTTATACTAAGCCTCTCCTCTCAAATCAATCCTACAATCCATGTAAAATCCGATTAGGCAATATCATATCTATTCAAATCTTTGTTCAATATTTCTTTTCTAAACTCTAAAAAGTAGTTAGAATATTATCTCAGCTCAAAAGGCAGTTAGAATATCATCAAAATCGATCTAATCAATTTAGGCAACAAGATATACTTTCCTGATTTTTCTGAGTCCGAAATATCAGGAACTGCCAACGACTTCAGACTAGTCGTTCAGTAAGTCCAGTGAAGCACAATTCTGCACACTCAATACACTAGTCAGTATTGATCACTTGTCATCATCAAAACCCCAAGGGTTCAACAACTTAATTAAATGCAGTGTCACAACTTTTTCGATGCTTTCATAATTCAAACAGATTGATACACTAACTCAATCCTCAACAACATTATAATCAGAATTGTTGTGACGAGTAGAATTAACAGTTATTTTTTAATAGTCGATGATCGAAATTATGTCAAATATATTTTTCTTAAAATATTTTGTATAAATCAATTTAAATAAAGAAACTGAACTGGTCATATTTATTAAATTATTGAAATACTCAAGATGCAATTTGCTTTGCCAAGAAAAATATTTACGAATCAATTAATTACTCTTTCAGCCGAAACCCTAAATCCCCAATTCCCCATCTGCCCTAAATCCCAAATCCGACGATGGCGACCGACGTCACCTCCAACTTCCACAATCCCGATTTCCTCCCAATCTCCCAAACCCCAGATTTCCATCCCCAAATCCTCGACGGACTCCACTTCTGGCAGTTCATGGTCGCCGGATCCATCGCCGGCTCCATTGAACACATGGCAATGTTTCCAGTCGACACTGTCAAAACCCAGATGCAAGCTTTAGGTACCTGCCCGATCAAATCAGCTAGTGTTCCAGAAGCATTGAAATCTATTATGAAGACTCAAGGTCCTAAGGGTTTGTATCGTGGAATTGGAGCAATGGGGCTCGGCGCTGGTCCTGCACACGCTGTTTACTTTTCGGTTTATGAAACTGGGAAGAAGTATTTGACGAGAGGTGGTAATGGGAGTGATTCAATGGCTCACGCTGCTTCCGGTGTGATGGCAACTGTGGCGAGTGATGCGGTTTTTACGCCAATGGATATGGTGAAGCAGAGACTGCAGTTGAGTAGTAGTCCGTATAAGGGTGTTGCAGATTGTATTAGGAGGGTTTTGAAGGAGGAAGGGTTTAGGGCTTTTTATGCTTCGTATAGGACTACTGTTTTGATGAATGCGCCTTTTACCGCTGTGCATTTTGCTACTTATGAGGCTGCGAAGAAGGGGTTGATGGAGGTTTCGCCGGAGAATGTGAGTGATGAGAGGTGGGTTGTGCATGCTACTGCTGGTGCGGCTGCTGGGGCTTTGGCTGCTGGTCTAACGACGCCGCTGGATGTTGTTAAGACTCAGTTACAGTGTCAAGTAGGTTCCTTTTTTCTATATCATTCAGCATTTAATTTAGTATTGTTTTCAGTGTTAGTCTCTTGATAAAAATCCCCTTTTTATGGGGAAGGTGAGTTCTGCACTTAAATATGTAAAAGGATGTAATGCTGATTCACGCTACGGATGGAAATAGACTATATTATCGATAATGCTATGATTTGCTGATCTTTTAGGCCTTGGATGAATCTTAGATGTCCATGATTTTTCTTCATATATATCTTTAAAAAAGTTCCTAAACTGGGGATGTGCGGTATGTTCTCACAAAAAACTATATCCGCTGATTTCCGAACACATTATTGCAGTACATATTATATTATCATTTTTGACATTTGGATGCTGTTTAATTGACCAGGGGGTTTGTGGGTGTGATAGATTCAAGAGTGGATCTATAGGAGATGTTCTCAAAACTATAATTACCAAAGATGGTTACAGGGGGCTAATGAGAGGATGGCTACCTAGAATGCTCTTCCATGCCCCTGCAGCGGCCATTTGCTGGTCTACATATGAAGCAGCGAAAGGCTTTTTCCAAGACCTCAATGGTGCCAGAGATGTTATTATTATTTCTGATTGACATCGTAAATTCTTTTTCACGATATTTATTCGTGATGAGATTGGGATCATCTGATGAGCTTTCATCATCAGAAATTTGCATAGGCTGTGACCAATATCCGTATGGTTAATCGAGACTGGTAATGCAGATTTTAAGTTGATCGTTAGGTAAATTGTCTGTACTATTCAATACAATGATACAACTCTCAATAGGTTGTAGGCTCTTTGTTTCTGCTGAAGATCATTCCTGATCGGTTTTTGTATTTAGTTACTTGTTTTTTTCTTGGAACTCTTAATAGAGATTACCCATGTAATTCCTTTCCGGTTAATATGAGAATAAAAGCCAAAGAGTTCATTCTGTTTGAATGTTATTTACATGCTTTGTGATGTGCATCAGTTGAGACATACCAATCCTAAAAACACCATAAAGTTCAAAATGTCAAGTTTGTGTTTTGTAAAACAATCAATAAAATGTGACACGAATTCATATCAGATCAATGAATTCATCTATTTACATTGTGTGCAAGTTTTTGTACTGTTACCTTGTCAAGCTACAACAACAAAACACAACGCACAACTGAGCAGAGGAACTAAGTACTACTAAAATTATACTAAGTTATACGGCTTTTCTGCAACACTGTCTAAAGTTTGAGTATCTTGAAAGTATAACTGTCGAATTCTCTGAAACACCAGTTATCAACAAACTAGCTTAATAGCATATAAGGATATATGAAAGTTTTCCGACACAAATGAGGGCACATGGAATACTAACTAAGGATAACCGAATTGATCAAGTAAAACATGACAAGTTTGACATCCGAGCCAACATCAAGAGACCACCTGATGTAGAACAACGATTAGACATTGAGGAGAGTATTGAATATCAATGTCTATTTGGGATGAATAAATAAGAAAGAAAGAAGAAATAAAGCCCAAGAACAAGAAGAGTAAAGAAGAGGAGTGAAGCATTCTAGAGAAGTGTAAAAAAGTGTGGAAGAGAAGAAGATAAGCATGAAAAGATATTTCAGAAAGATTATTCTAGAGAATTTAACAATGACCATAGAATCAAAATGATCATAGCCATTCATTAGTAATGGTCACTAATATAAATAGGGATGGTGTCTAGTGGTTTAACAACTTGAGTAACATATTGAGTTGAATGAGAAAGAGTTAGGTGATAGTGTGAGTGAGTCTCATTTGTAAAAGTTTCTCATTTATACAGTAAAATCTGTCTAAAATAAGCTGTGCAACTCAACATGTTCAATGTTATTCTCCCTTTAGAGTAGGAGACTACAGTTACGGTATAATGTGACACAAATTTAGATCAAATCAATGAATTCATCGATTCAGATTTTGTGCCAATTTTTGCACTGTACATTAGTTTCAGTATCTTTGTTTAGCTACAAGAACAAAACAAAACAGAGCAAAGGAACTAAGTAGTAATAAAATCATACTAAGTTATACGACTTTCCTGCAACACTCTCTAAAGCTTGAGCATCTTGAAATTATAACTGTTGAATTCTCTCAAACACCATAGTTGTTAGCAAACTATCTGACCCTGCCCTATGACTTTGTTCGCATCTCTATTCACTTTCAGAGTTGCAGCTAGCTTTTCAAGTCCACCGAATAACTGGCAACTGATCATTATATGCTTCACATCAAGCACATGTTGACCGAAGAACTGACCGATAAAAGCATTAAAGTGAATACGCTGGTTCGGTAAGAGACTATTTCTGAGAATCATCTTCAGCAAGTAAGCTAGGTCGACCCCTCGATGAAAAGTTATCCGTGCTCGAGTGAGCCGAATCAATCCGAACAAACACATAAAATGAGTCGAGCTGGCAAAACTGATTTCGTCCATATTGTGTTTTTTAAAATCGATTCCCTGCTTCTCAAGTAACGACACGAAATCTTTGTTACATTCGTCTGATTCCACATCAAAATCAGATAATTTGAATTCCCAAGCTACACGTTTCCCATCTCCAAAATACTGCAGATTACCAAATTTATTTGTTAGCGTAATACCAACTTGTATGACCATTGTTCTATCCACATTGAGTTTCATGACAACATAATAATCATCAACACTCCTTTTACGATAATCCAAAAAACCCATCCGAAACAAATGGCGATCCAGGGAACTCAGTATCCAATTCCACTATTCCATAACCATTACGTAAAGCCCAAGCAATCTTGTGAAACTCTTCTTCCATGTTAAATTATCATACTTGAGTGATCTCAATTCGCATATTAGCAACTTAACATACATAAATTGGGACTATTTGTTTTGATTCCACGTTCTTAGAGGACCGCAACGGTGGTAATGTTGTTCACATTGTTTCAAACGACGGAGTCTTAGAGGAAGAACGTAGAATGTGTGTGTTTAGTGAGCGAGATTGAATGAGAGTAAGCAAGTGAGAGTGAATGAGTAATGATCAGTCCCTACATATATATAGAGAACAACAATTTCCTTACCCTCCGTTTGGATGCGAGAAAATGCGGTGGAAAGAAAATTTAAAGGAAAGTAATTTTCATAGGAATATTGAGAGGAGAAGTTTATATTGTTTTCTTTTTTATTTTTTCAATTTCCACAAATCGATCAAACATACCTAAGTATTTTTCTTGAACTTTCCATCTAATTTTCTTTTCCACCTATTTTTCATGCAACCAAACGGAGCGTTAAAGTTTAAAAATTCATAAGTTTCCAAAAAACATCAACTAACTATTTTTCATGCAACCAAACGCCTTTTAGCATTGAAATTTTAGGAAACTTGCAACCTCTATAAATATGAGCCAATCAATCGCACGATCATTCATTCAATCTACACAGCACACACTCGATCAAAAACTTTAAGAAATCTTGTGTGATTTAAATGAGGGATTTCAGTTGTGATTTTTTACAGTATAAACCCTTACGGTTAAGCCGATCCATCACAATGCCCCTTGAAAAGTCTATGGAAAGGTATTATATGACATTCACTTGTTCAAGTTAGAGATCAGATCCAGTACTTGAGCAAAACGATGAGGTATGTGTGCCTGTCAGACCAGTGCATGTCAGGTTCCTATTCAGATGTAGAGGAGACGTGTATTTGGGTATATATGCTTGGCAAACTGAACAACAGATGGAGAACGTGTCTATAACAATAACGTAGTTGTTGTTGAAGGGATTCATGAAAACCCTACTGCCAAAACGATGGATGAGAACCCTACTGTCAAGGAAGTTCTAGAGAACTCAAATTGACTGAGAAGTTGAGGAATTCGCTAAGGTTCTTGCTGGTTCGGAAGCAAATCTGGAGGTCATTAATCCAACTACTGAGGTGGAGATTGTGAACCAGGAAGGTTCGGAGAAGGAACCAGGTCTTGAAGGAAGCGTCATTGGAGTGGATGCTTCAGGTGCCCTCATTCAGATAGATCTGGAGGAGCTAGAAAGGATGAGGATGATGGCTACGTCACAAATAGGTGGCCAGCGGTGGAATAGTGAGGTGAATTTGAAAAGAATGGAGCCTTGGAGGGAAATGATAGGGTCATGATCTATGATACCACAGAAGAAATGCAATTAAGGGGAGTCTGCCCTAAAACAAGTCAGCCTTCATGCTCCTGTATCTTGAAGAAGAAGAAGAAGAAGAAGAAGAAAAACGAGGAGGTCGAGGTTGAGGAGGTCGAGGTTGAGGAGGGGACGAGTGCACAAGTCGGATCTGGGGTTCAGGAACCTCGTGAAAAAGAACAGGTAGATGTTGAGGAGAGGCTTCATAAGATCAAGGATGAGATCTTGGAGTTTAATGAAGGGATGACACGGCAGAACTCAGAGTTCGGTGTTGAAAGCAGGCGACAAAGCGCTGACAGAGATTTTCAGGGTTGGGAACCTAGTATCTGGGTGAGGTTCAAGAACCTGAATCAGAGAATGCAATACCCTACGCCACATAGACTTACCCATTCTTTGCTCCCCACCGCATTAATCCTTTTTTGAATAACTACGCACTCGTGATAATTTGCAATTAATCTTGAAGTTTGGATGATTTCGATTTTATTGCATGTGGAACTAACTTTATTGATGGCTAATGTGATTTAACTATCTAACCCTTATTTGATGATGCCAAAAGGGGAAGAGTTAGTGGGCAAACTATCCAGGGGGAATCATGTCAGGTATCTGTTCTTGATACTTATTGAAAGTCCGTGCTTGGGCTTAGGGGGAATTGTCCCATTTGTGATTCAGTGGATAGAAGACTAGTAGATGCCCAGTATTGCTTGTGTTGATTATTTGTCTTGTTTCGTGGATGTTTTTGTCATCATCAAAATGGAAGAAAATGTTGGAACATGTACTCCAGGGGGTTTTGATGATAACAACACTCGACTGATGTTTTCCCTGGTAGATACCAAGGAGGGACAAGAACCTGTGTCGAACACAGGGGGGACTTGAACGAAACGAAGCGAAACCTTATCAACCAAGCAGCTGCGAAGATCTAAGACAACTTAAGGAAATTTGTTGTGGCCTGAACGAACTTATTTGGTAAGGAATATCTTGAATATCTTGACCGAGTCAAAATGTTGTTGAAAGATATGTAAATTCGGGCCAAGAGCAGATTTGGAAGCTTGTTAGAGCCGATTTAGATCTGGTTGTTGCTCACCTATATAAAGGAGTCATCGGAAGACATTACATTAGACATCATCGCGGAGGCACCATGTGAGGTGATGGTCACAGGTCAGCGACCACATGAGGTGTTGTCTCAGGGAGACATCAATAAGGTGATGGTCTCAGGAGCGATCTCGGGAGGTGATTGTCTCAAGAGAGGGACTTGTCAGAAGACCTGTCCCAGAGGAGTTTTGAGAGCAGCATATGTCCTTACTCACTAGGCTTTGAGTGACGGATCTGCTGAAAATACTGATTACCGGAGAAGACGAAGTCGAGGATCCGAAACTTAAAAAACTTGTCTTGGGTCGCTATTGGTTGTCCGGGACCATCAGATATATGTGACTTGTTTTGTGATAGTTAGCAACACTATTGCATGTGTACGAATATTGTAGGTATTTGTACAGTCTATAGATTAATAAAGAATCTTTAGACGAATTTCCGCTGCGTTTATATTATGAGGTACTTGAACTGCAAACTTGATTTAAGTCCCTAACAGTTCCTAAACCTCGTAAGGTACAACTAATCACGTTCCTAACAGTTAGAATTCTGCCACGAGAAAACATTATCAATAGCATCCTTCCAAACACAATCAAATAATTACAAACATTAAATATAGAAACAAAGCACTGATTGAGCAAAATCAAAAAGCTTAATTGAATTGTTTGTCAACGTTAGTGACCATAAATTTGAGGCTGAATCCAAATTAAAATGAGTTGCGCAGAAAAAAAGATTCAAATCATACAATGGCAACTTGCAGGAGAGTTTTGGCTAATAGTTGAAAGTAGTTCTTACAAAATGCTTGAACAGGTTTGTAACACTAGGAATCCAAAATATATGCTATGAACTGATTTCTTTCAGAACCGTACTGAAACTGTATTCTTCATTAAAGTCAGCTTCAATGGAAACACAACTTTTAGACTAAATTATTTAGTAATTTAAATGATAATCTCTACCTCTTTTCAAGCTTGATGATGTCCCTTTCATACAAAAACTGATTTGATTTAAGACTTTGTAACCAGTGTCAACTCGTGAGAAAGCCAAACCTTCTTCAGATGCAAGAGTTGAGAAGTAGCCGTTTCAATGAATACGACACCGTTTTGTCTTTGTAATTTTAGGAAACTCTCAAGGCATCTGTACGACGCGGTGTAATTTTAGGTAACTTTCCAAGGGCTGTAGAACTTGAAACGACACCGTTTAAAGGTGTATTTTTAGGTAACTCTCAAACTCTTAAAAGTATGAGCCGATCAAATCGCACGAACATTCATTCAATCCTACACCGACACACACCCGATCAAAAAGTTTAAGGAATCTCGGAGATGACGAAGGGAACCGGTCGTAAGAAGATTCCGATGAAAAAGATTGAGAATTTAAAGAATCGAAGAGTTACATTTTGCAAGAGAAGAGATGGGATTTTCAAGAAAGCGGAAGAATTGAAGCAGATGATCAGTCGATGCGATGTTGCAGCTATCGCATTCTCTATATCCGGAAAACCTTGTTTGTATGGAAGCCTTGAATTACTTGAACAAGCACTTGCCTCTCTTTCCGCTGAAAAGAACCGTTCGAATGTAACAACATCATCGTCTAATTTCCAAGAAATGGGACACAGCGGTGGTGATGTCAACTTCATTGAGGAAGAAGTTCAAACGCCACTGTCGTTGTCTGACTTTGGGACAGTTCCAAGCACTGCCCTAGACGAAAACTGTTGTAGTTTTTCGATGGCTTCTGATCGTATCCTTGATTACTCTGATGGGTATGGAGGCGAGATGCTACACGCTGGAAGCAGCAGCTGCTGGAACCGTTCAAACGTAACAACTTCACCGTCTAATTTCCAAGAAATGGGACACAGCGGGTGGGATAGTCCCAAGCACTACTCTTGATTATTCTGATGGGTATGGAGGCAATATGCTACATGTTGGAAGCAGCTGCTGCTGTTGCTGCTGCAGTAGTAGTAATATTACAAGTACTTATTCAAATGATGATGGGTTATATACAACAGAACAAGTACTGACTTCTTGCGAGTACGCCGTAAATGAAGAAAAAGTGGAGACTGAGGAAGAGGAGTTGAATAGACTTATGTATGAGAAGCAGATGCTGGTGTCCATGAGGGATAGTGAACTGCAGAGGTTGATGGCTACTAAAGTCTCCTCATCATATCATCCTTACATTGGATCTGTTGCTGGATTCAACCAAACATTGCAGTCTGTTTAATACAATAAGTCTTTTGTAAGGTTGGTTGTTAAATTCTAGGATGTTTTCATGTTTATGGCTGTCAAGTTTATTCTGTTATGTCTTTTTATTTGTGGTGATATAAACAATCTTGAAAGTAGTCGAGTTGCTGATCAATACCCCAGCTCAGTTTTGATGCAATTCTTTCATGTTGTGGAATGTAATTCTGCACAGGAAAGTTCTAAACTATTAATCATCCAACAAATATGTCTATAAGATGAGAATTAGAGGAGGGTGTCCAAGTGGCCTACTTCCATCTTTTTCATCAATTCTGCAGCTGTTGGTGCCATGACAATAATGTGGCGCGCAGTTGGACAAATAAAACCTTCCTCAACAGCTTTATCGACGAATGATAGCAACAAGTTGTAGTAGGCATCCACATTCAGCAAACCCACCTAAGTACATCAATACAAATATCAAGTCTATATGTATTGCAGAAAAAGAAGTTTTTGAAGACTAGCTCTTTAATCATGCTCATTGGTCATTGAGTTCTGAATATGCATTGAAGGTCATTAGAGGTTACTACCCACATTTTATCACTTAACAAAAACCATGTATAACTTTCTACGAGAACTGATACTAAATTTTACGAGGCTAGTATAATTAACATCTATCAACCGCACAGGAACTATTAGAAGTCAGCATTAAAATAACATCACGTGATTGAATTTGTTAGCACACCAGCAACTTATTAGTGCTGTGACGGAATTCAATTAGTATGGAGTGATCTAATAAATGAAGTTGTAAAGGAGTTTTGGATGAAAAATGACCTGGTAATGCAATGAATGCATCAGAGTGTTTAGCCATTTCTGCTTTTCTTTGATGCATGTCTGCTAATGCTTTTACTTCCCCAACTGTTTGACCAGTTAACTGCAAAATGGGGTGCAAAACTCAGAACATAAATTCATTAAGCAATGTATTACTGTGCAAACTCATGGGACGCAGATAGGGTAAATAGAAATTGAGTGGAGGATGTCTTTTTTGAACATTTAAAAATGAGGATGTTCCCCTAGCCATTAGCTACTTTGATTCTAGTTGAACATAAGAGGATAGCTTCTGAGAATAAAGTGTTGTAAATCTTAGAAGGGGACAAATGAGAAAATTACACACCACTTCACACAGCCTCAGCAAATAGTAGTCACATATTTCTCATCTAAAATCAATAAACATATCTGATTAGCTCAATCTCAACTTGTGCTTGACTGATCAATAAAATAAAGAGGAGGTACCAAGTGGGGATTTTTCCGAGGAATAAACTAGCAATCCCAATCCATGGGAAAGGATATATGTATTTTTTGTACAAGTCATCTTTATACCGTATAGTTTAAGTAGACGAGTATAATAGTAATGGCATGCCATTAGAAAAATGAAAAAAGATCAAGACTTTTTGGGTTAGCAAACATAACATACCTCTCTAGGCATGAGTGTCTTGGGGATAACCCTGCAAGGGACAATAAGATGAAAAATTAATCAGTATAGGCCTACTGCCAACTCAAACTCTTTAATAGGTTGATACTTGGGTGACTTAAACTATACCCAATAACATGGCGACCACCATCACGAACAGCTTGAGACACCAGACCCATCAATCCTATGCTGCCTCCTCCATACACCAAATCAATGTTTCTTGATACCTGCAGTATTCAAGCATCTCAGATCATATAATGTTTACTCTTTTCAATTGAAAATCAGCATCCACAGAAACTAGCATGTACCCAAGTTACAAACAGAGGGAAGAATAGCATGTACAAGTAAAGCGTAGTTGAAGATATTGAACAAAGCTCACAATGTCAGAAAAAGCTTTGATTTTTGCAACACCCAGTTGAAAACAGCATTAGTTTCAGACTAATATGGATCACAGGAAGCAAAAGAAACAAACTTTTCCCAATCTTAACCAACCAAACCCCATAAAAGATACTCTTTGAGACAAAGCACAAACATGCTTCAAACATGGCTTATCAAAAGATTGAAGTTTGAGACTATATACCAGTTCATTCCCAAGCTCAATAGCAGCATCATGATAGCTACTCTTCTTCCCTTGACTACTCCCACAAAACACACATATCCTCTTAAACTTGAACTTGGATTCATTTATTATCGAACGAGTATTGACCGAGTTCTTATCGAGTCGGTCATCGAGTAATTATCGAGTGTATCGTCTCACTTGCAGCCCTAATCTCAATCGGTAAATCAACAACATCAACATACATACAATGAGATTGTTTGTTTTGATTCCACGTTCTTGGAGGACCGCGACGACGGCAATGTTGTTCACACTGTTTCAAACGGCGGAGTAAGTCTTGGAGGAAGGACGTCCATGTTGAATGAATGTCTGTGTTTAGTGGTCGAGATTGAATGAGAGTAAGCAAGCGACAGAAGAGCGTCCCTACAAAT
>QZGG01002051.1:0-46205 GCA_006409495.1 Sedum album | reverse complement strand
TGATAACAGTCGAGGTAATTAATTTAATTTCTAGCATATTTTTACATTTACAATTGGGATAAAATATACTAACATCATGTGTTTTTATGTTTGTAGTGTCCACGACAACCAGAGAAGACGAACTTATGTGGTTATTATTGCATACGATACGTTCGAGATATCATTAAGTACGTCCAAGAAAATAATGGACAGCTTCATGATAATTTTAGTGATGTAAGTTTCATTTTTTCGTAGTCTTTTTAAAAATATATAAAATTTACATTAATATAAAATGTGTTTTGATGTGGAAATAGGTGTTTCCAAATGGACGGGAAAGTTACCCGTCTTTCGTTATGAATGAAGTAAGGGACGAATTCTCTTATTACATTCTTGATTGTCCTGCTCAAGAATATCAATGGAATTGATGAGGTAATTTATATAATTATAGAAAATAATTGATTCAATGAATAATGTACGTGTTGTGACAAGTTTTCTAACTCGTGTAATTTTTTTGTAGGTTTAACATGAGAAAGAAGATATGGATAATCAGTATTTTGTGGCTTTTATCATGTTATAACTTTTGTTCATCAATATGAGTTGATTTTAGTAGCTTTTGATTAGATGATGTCATTGTGGAATTGTTGGAAAATATTGTATATTTTGTGTATGATGTATGAAATGTGATGTTGATCTTTTAATTTGTGATATGTGGGAATGAAAACTGAATGATCATCTTTCAAACCTGTGAAGTAAACAATGGTCAGTTTTTTGCAGGTTTGGTTTTCTGAACAACAAAACTCAAGCCTGAAAAATATTGCAAATTTACAACAGCGCTTATTTTTAAATGCGCTGTGAAAAACAACTTTTTACAGCGCTTTATATAACAAGCGCTGTAATAAATGAATTTTAACAGCGCTTAATATATTAAGCGCTGTTAAAAATGTTACTCCGATTGAATTTTTTGTTTGCTTTATACAGCGCTTTTTTAAAAGAAGCGCTGTTAAATATCCGTATATTACAGCGCTGTTAATTTTAGGCGCTGTTAAAAAGTTTCAGATCTACTTTTTTAAGTTTTACCCTACTTCGTTTCTTTTGTTTCCGCACTCACACGTCGTCTCTGCCTTGGAACTTAAATTAATCTCAACCCGATAAGTCATCCTTTTCAGTCTTGTTTATAATATTGTGTTAAAAGTAAGTTTGTTTGAATTTTTTATTTAGATGCGCTTATGATTATCCATAATTTAATCGTCTTGCATGTCTTGCTTGTCTTATTCTAGGTATTTCAATTCCGATTATTCTCAACCTTGTTAGTCATAATGGATCGAAGTTGGATGTATTTAAATCGTTTGTCTGTTGGTTATGAAGAAGGAATAAGAGGGTTCTGTCAGTTTGCTAAGGATTTTGCAGACCGGAATGACACTGAATATGTGTTTTGTCCATGCACTGATTGTTGGAATAACAAGAAAATAAAAGTCGGAGATCTTCACAAGCATTTGTTGTTAAAGGGGATTGATCCAAAGTACAAAGTTTGGCATTTACACGGTGAATGTGAGACAGCTAGCTCTCCCGGCCCCCAGATGGAACAACATGGATTTAATGAAAATATGGACTGGGAGGATGACGATTTAATTGGAATGGTGAATAACATTGAGAAAGAGATGAACGTCGGGTCTTCTGTCATTGAAAAACTTAAATCTGATTCAGAGACACCTTTGTACGATGGTTGCACAAAATTTACCAAACTTTCAGCAGTGTTAAAGTTGTTTAATCTGAAAGCAAAGAATGGATGGAGTGATAAGAGTTTTACAGAGTTATTGACATTGGTATCAGAAATGCTTCCTGATCCGAACACACTACCTACTCGTACTTATGATGCGAAGAGGGTAATGTGTCCTATGGGAATCGAATACTCAAAAATTCATGCATGTCCAAACGATTGTATTTTGTATCGAGGTCGGTATAAAGATCTAACTGAATGTCCAGTTTGTAACTCTTCAAGATATAAACCGAACAAAGCACCCAGTATCAGTTCAAAAGGCGCACCGTCTAAAGTGTTGTGGTATTTACCTCCAATTCCTAGATTTCAGAGGCTCTTCTCAATCTCAGACGACGCTACTAATTTGCGATGGCATGCTGAAAAGCGTGTTGAGGATTATATGATGCGTCACCCGGCTGATTCAGTTCAGTGGAAGACTTTTGACGAAACATTTCCTGAATTTGGATGCGATCCAAGAAACTTGCGTTTAGGTTTGTGCACTGATGGAGTGAATCCGTTTGGAAATCTTAGTAGTCAGCATAGTACATGGCCAGTCATATTGGTTATTTATAATCTTCCACCTTGGTTGTGCATGAAACGCAGATATATGATGCTCTCATTATTGATTTCTGGGCCTCGGCAGCCGGGGAATAACATTGATGTTTATTTACAGCCATTGATAGATGATCTAATTCTTTTGTGGGACAAGGGTGTCCCTACTTATGATGTATCTAGAGACGAGTTTTTTGATATGCGAGCGATGTTATTTTGCACAGTCAATGATTTTCCTGCATACGGTAACTTGTCCGGGTATAAGATTAAAGGATACAAAGCATGCCCAATATGTGGAGAGAATACACATTCTCAACATCTTAAAAACTGTCGCAAGATTGTTTACATGGGACACAGACGTTTCCTTCCGACCAATCATTCCTACCGTCGAAAGAAAGCTTCATTTAATGGGAAAGTTGAGTTTGAAAATGAACCAAAATCAGCTTCTGGCAAGGAAATACTTGATACTATTTGGGAAGTTCCTAATGTTTTGGGAAAACGAGGACGTAATACTGTTGATGGTTTGTGGAAAAAGCGATCTATATTTTTTGATCTCCCATACTGGTATACCCTTACTGTTAGACATTGTATTGACGTTATGCATGTGGAGAAAAATATTTGTGATAGTCTTATCGGTACCATTCTTAACATTCCTGGAAAGTCAAAGGATGGTGTGAAGGCTAGATTGGACATGCTTGAAATGAACATTCGTAAGGAGTTAGCTCCCGAACAAAGAGGACAAAGAACCTATCTACCACCTGCGTGTACGACTTTATCTAAAACTGAAAAAATTAGTTTTTGTTCCAGTTTGAAGGGTGTTAAAGTTCCTTCGGGTTTCTCGTCAAATATTTCAAGTCTGGTTTCCATGAAAGACATGCGTCTTGTTGGTTTAAAATCTCATGATTGTCATACATTGATGCAACAGCTATTGCCTATCGCAATTCGTGGGATATTGCCTGAGAACGTGAGATCTGCTATTACAAGATTGTGTGTTGTTTTCAGCTCTTTGTGTTCTAAGACAGTTGACCCGCTTGACTTAGACGAACTCCAAAATCAAATTGTTGTTACTATCTGTCAGCTTGAGATGTATTTTCCTCCCTCATTTTTTGACATTATGGTTCATTTGACTATTCATTTAGTACGGGAGATAAAATTTCTTGGACCGGTCCATATGAGATGGATGTATCCTTTCGAAAGGTACATGAAGACCTTAAAAGGTTATGTGAGAAATAGACATCGACCTGAAGGTTCTATGGTTGAAGGATACATTGCCGAGGAAGCAATTGAGTTTTGCTCACATTATTTGGGCAATATTGAGTCTATTGGGATTCCAAAGCCGCGACACTTTGATCGTCTTCAGGGGAAAGGAACAATTGGATTTCAAGTTAAAGTTGTTCCTCGATCAGAGTTGCATGACGCCCATTTCTACGTGTTGCGGCAGGTTGATGAGATCGAGCCCTTTGTAGAACGTCATTTGCAATTGATAAGGTCATCTAATCAGGGAAAATCTGAAAAGTTGATCCAAAAAAAGCATTCAGAAGAGTTTGCTTCTTGGTTGAAAGACGACGTTTTAAGTTCAAATGTGCCTGATTTTGTGAAGTCTCTTGGTGTTGGGCCTAGTTGCGCCGTTCATTCCTATAGAGGATATGATTTAAATGGTTATTCTTTTTACACAAAAGATCAGGATGAAAGAAGTTCAGTTCAGAATAGTGGCGTGACAATTGTTGCCGATACAATTCATGTGTCTAGTGCCAAAGATAAGAACCCTGTAAATACCGGTGTGAATTATTATGGTGTTATTGAAGACATATGGGAAATAGACTACGTAGAAGTTCGGATACCTGTTTTCAAGTGCAAATGGGTGCATAGTTCGAATGTTCGTATTGATGAATTTGGTATGACATTTGTTGACTTTCGTAGAGAAGGATACAAAGACGAGCCTTTCATCATGGCTGAGCAAGCTAAACAAGTATTTTACGTCAAGGATCCCACAAATGAGCATAAATATATTGTCGTTCATGGAAAACAACATATTTTCTTCGAAGATGGTATGGATACAAATGATTACTCTGAAGATAGTGCAGCGGTTTGTAGCACCATTCCAAACAATTTCGAAGACGTTGTGAATTTCAACAGAGAAGGGATGATCACAATGAAGGCATATGGATTGAAAAACAATGTAAGAATTCCGAATATTTTTCAAAACATTAATATATTTGTGAAGTTGTGTTTAGATTTATATATCATTTAATTTACTTATTTTGCTTGGTGTTTTTATACAGGATTTTAGTGATGAGCACGCTATATAAAGGATATGTAATCAAACTTTTTTTATGATTTGGAATTAAGCAGGTAATTAATGTGTTGAAAATTCTTACTTTTAAAATTTAAATTATTTTATTTTTTTATCGTGTATATTGTCCTTATGTTTAATTTTTTCATGCAGCTGGTATTCGGCGAGATAATATGGATTGGTGAAGATTCAAAATTATTAGATGATGTTTTAATAGAGCTTTGTTTATTGTAATTTAAGTAATTATCAATGATGAAAGTGTGTTTATTAATAAAAAACTGCTCTGTTTTAATAAAAATACTGCTCTTTTTACATATTACAGCGCTTTAATAAAGAACGCTTTGGTATATATCATGTCAAATAAAATATAAATAGCGAGTTCATCGTTTAACAGCGCTTATAATAAACAGCGCTGTTAAAACTAATTTACCACAGCGCCTTACGATAAAAGCGCTGTTGTAATTAGGGTTCTAAACCCTGAACCCCGAACCCTAACCCTCAATCCAAACCCTAATTATAACAGCGTTTAAAAAATAAGCGCTGTAATATATATTAAAATAATAATAAAATAATTGTTTTACAGCGTTTAAAAATAATAAACGCTGTAAATTATATATTACAGCGCTTATTTACATATAAGCGCTGTAAAAGATATATTTTCAGTATTTTCAAGTTTTAAAAATCAGGTAATATATTTTTTAGGTTTTTGTTATTAAGAATTTAAAAACTCAATTAGTAACATTCTATTAATTAAAATATCATGAGAACATTAATAAGCATTTGAAATCATTGGCATTTGAATATTTGTACTGTGTCTCTTTACTAAGCAATAAGTTGAACATTGTACATTTTGATCAACTAAACTTTTCACTAATAAAAACACAACAAAATGCAAATGATTTTTTTTTAAGTAAATGAGTTATAAGCTTCATTTATCAAACTTCCAACTAAATTTGTTTCATAATAATCAATGAATTCTGAAGAAAAAACAAAACAAATAAATACTATTTATAACAGCGCTTATAACGTAAAAGCGCTGTTGTAAATGACATACCACAGCGCTTATTAGTTATAAGCGCTGTAATAAATGTCTCAGTAATTCGATTTCCTTAATTAAAAAATATTTATTTATATTTTACAGCGCTTTTATTTTAAGCGCTGTTGAATATGTTAAATTACCTGATTGGTCGAAACAGTTTCGCGCAGATTGTAATCCCAATCGTTGTTTAATAATCTAACGGTCCATATTCAATATTAAAAATTCAGAATTTTAAGTCACCCGCACAAATTTCCCGCTATAGTCTTTCTATATATATCCAAATATGCAACAAAATTTACATTGAAATTTTCTTTCAAACATACCATTGTTCTTGTCGGATGTTTTAATTTACAGTCCAAAAAGTTGTTTCGCGTAAACTTCCCGTTTCAAGTAAGGAATCCACTCTTATTTCTTACACTTTTGTGTTTTATATTTTTCGTTAAACTTTTTGTTCTTTGTTTGATATTAACTCTATTCTATTCTTCAATATATTTTTTGTAGATTTGTTGTATGATATATGTCGAGGACGATGAGCCAATTCAAGACGAGCAATGAGACAAATTCAGTACAAAGGCCATAGTTTTGTCCATAATATTTATTTGCTAATGCTTGTAAAAAAGAATGTTAAATTGTGTTTCCATTTCATTGTAAAAGTACGATTTAAATAAAAATAAAGAAAATTATAATCAAAACTGATTCCCTTTAAAGCGGTTATTAATATTATTAACTTTCCAAAACTGTCTTCTCAAATCTCCGTAACTATAATAAATCTTAATGCGCTTAATTAAATTTTTTTTATAATTCAAATCTTATATTTAACAGCGCTTAATTAATAAAAACGCTGTAAAATTTAAACATTTAACAGCGCTCTATATATAGAGCGCTGTAAATGTTTAATTTTTTACAGCGCTTTTTATAAAACGCTGTAATATTTTATATTCGAATTATTAAATTTTCAAATTAAAAAACTAATAACTATTTTACAGCGCTTAAATAAAAACGCTGTGTAATAAATTAATTAAACGGCCTCGTTTTTGGTTTTACGCTTGGTTGTGAGTGATTATTTTAACAGCGCTTTATATTTAAACGCTGTAAAAAGAATAAAATAACAGCGCTTTTTTTTTTTTAACAGCGCTTCTGAAGCGCTGTTGAAACGAGTGCTGTTGTAAATCAGATTTATTACAGCGTTTGTTAAAAAAGCGCTGTTTTTTATATTTATAACAGCGCTATTAAAAGAAGCGCTGTTATAAATATATAAACAACAGCGCTTTTTTAACAAGCGCTGTAATAAATCTGTGATTTACAACAGCACCCGTTTCAACAGCGCTTCAAGAAGCGCTGTTAAAAATCAAAACAAGCGCTGTTATAAATGTGATCTGTAGTAGTGTCTCCATATAAACTTTATCTTGAAAAGCTTGTCACTTACCGGTAGAGATCGAGTACAAAGCCATGTGGGCTATCAAGAAGATGAATTTCGATGCTAGAGCTGCAGGAGAACACCGTATTCTTCAATTACATGAACTCGAGGAATACGTTTAAACGCCTACGAAAGCGCGAAAGTCTACAAAGAGAAAACAAAGAAGTGGCACGATAAGAAAATCATTGAGAAGAGATTCACAGTAGGAGACGAAGTGCTACTCTACAACACTAGGTTGAGATTATTTCGGGAAAATTACGTTCCAAGTGGTCCGGACCATTCAAGATATCTAAAGTTTTTGACGACGGACACGTGGAATTATATACAAAAGAAGGAAACACATTTAAGGTCAACGGACATAGACTGAAGATTTATCATGCTGGAGACCAATGCTATCTAGTGGAGCAACTCGATCTCTATGAGGTCGGATAACTAAGAAGTGGAGCATATCCTCTCGAGAAGGGATCCTAGCAAAGGACTTCTCGAGTGTGTTTCTTTATATGAAGACACGGCTACGTCCTTGCCAGGACGTTAATCTAGGCCAGTAAGTATTTATTTTATTTATTTTTCCGCATTTATTTTTCCGCACTTTATTGCTTTCTAGATTAGGAAAAATGCAAGTGTGGGGTAGAATATTATTTGGGAAAATTCCGGGGATAAATTCTTTCACTCGATCGAGTAAACCACCAACTCGACCGAGTCACGTCACCCAAATTAATATAGATTAAACAATTTAAATGAAATTCTATTTCATTCGATCGAGTAAGATTCTTACTCGACCGAATTGAGTCGACCATAAAAACTTAAATTAAAATCATTTAAATAATTTAATCCCCCCCATTCGATCGAGTAAAAATCTTACTCGACCGAATCACACCACCCAAAAACAAAATACAAAAAATTATAAAATACAAAAAATCAAAAATAAAAAAACCGTTGGACCAACTCGACCAATTATATTTGGTCATAGGAAATTGTTCAAATTTAATTAGACCAATTAAATTTGGTCCATTGGAAATTGGTCCAATTTAGAAAACCCTAAACATCACTCGACCAACCTTCACTCCACCTACTCGACCGCTTCACCTTCACTCTCAAAACCTAAATCCCTAAGCCACCGATTCACTCGACCGACCCCCAATCTCTCAATTCAACTCAACAATGTCGAGCGGACAAGGATCTAGCATGGGAAGAACAAAGACCCTTGCGAGGAGATGGACGGTTTTCAACCCATGCTCACAACTTAGCTTTAGGAAGCCATTTCAAGAGCCACGGCTTACTCAACTTTTTGGCTCGAGCAAGAAGGAAGTGGTAAGTTCCGTTGCACCTCACAAACCTACTATGATCGAGCTTGGAATTTATGAGATTGTGGACAATATATTTATCAATGCCGGCTTGATCGAGTGGGAGTATTTGATGGGACAACCGACACACCACAACCTTGTGGTCGAGTTCTTCTCAAGCTTTGAACCGTTTTATAATGAGAATGAATGCGTGTCGTGGGAGTTTGAGATTAACACACAAGAATTCAAGGAGGAGAAGGAGTATATGGATGGAGAATGGTTCTCTCCCGGAGGTGTTATTCCATTTTGTACGGATGAGATGAGATTGGAAGTATGGAGGAAGCTAACCGGTATGCGCGAGTATGACCCTAATTGCTCACCCAAGTGCCTAACGGATGGAGTATGGAAATACATCCATCGGATTATTTCTACAAACATCAACACTCGTGTTGACCAAGGTGCTCGAGTATCTCGGGAAGACTTGGATTTAATGTACTTCATGGAGCGAGGAGACTCCATTGATTGGTTTTATGTCTTCACCGAGCGCTTCAAGAAGATGATCAACCCTAAGGAAAAGAGCAAGGCACTCGGCTGCTCATCTTTGATCACTTGCCTCGCGGAACGCTCATATTTTCGGTTTGAAGGCAAAGGAGATTTTAGACCACTCGACACCACCCGTTTGGTCACTATGACGTTGATGGATAGGAGGAGCAAAGAGTGGGTATGTGCAAAGGAAATGCCTAAGCGTGCTGACCGGAAAGGAAAGAAAAAGATGAACGAAGGAACTAGCTTCGAGTGGGAAGAGTGCTAGGAAAGCCTCTTTTTGTTGTTTATTTGTGTTTGTTTTGAGAACTTTTGGACGTACCGTTTGCGGTACTTTTGTTGAACTTGAACTTGCGCGTACTTGTTTTCTATTGCCATTTACCCTTATGATCGCCAAGTTTTAAGAGCGCAAAGTGAAGCAAAAAGGACATTGCTTCACTCGACCGAATCTATGGATCATTCGGTCGAGTAACCCACAACACTTAAACAACTCGACCCAAATTAGAAAAATCAGATTTTTCACAAAGCCCACTCGAGCACCTAGCCCAATTCTTTCCTAAACAAAATATCTCGAGTAACCCTAATAAATTTCAAACTTCCAAATATTAAATCTTTGATTAAATCTTTGATTTAATATTCAATTATTAGAAACCTTTGATATACTCATGGATTTATCACACTTTATTAGGTAAGTTACTACTCGAGTAACCTTAGAGCTTCCCAATTTAGACTTATATAAAAACCGATCGAGTATCATGGGATACTCAACATACTCGACCGAACCTACATACTCGAGCAACATGTCTCAATCCAACCTACTATCCAAAAAGACCAATGCACCCTCCCAAAGAAGAACTCAAGTTGAGTTTGTTCACACCTATGACCCATCCTACCCACCAAATTTTGACAACATAGACCATGCACGAACCTATGAAAGATTAGCTGAAGATGCAAACCGACTCAAGCCTTTGGTGAGCTCGATAGCCCTTCATGACAAGACAATGCAAAGCCTTGGCATTAGTGCCAAAGTTTATGACATGTTCAGCCGAGCTTCACTCGATGTTGATGTTGTTTTCAACAAGCAATGCTATAAGGAACTTGTCTATGAGTTCATTGCTTCGTTTGAACCTGTTGAAGGAGATGGTTTTGCATCTGATTATGATGGATGGAAATTCAGAATTCAAGATTTGGATTTTTATTGGACTCGACAAGAAGCATATAGACATCTTGGATTTCCTGAAGGAGGACTTTGTCACTTGGCTACGGAACAACAAAGAATTCAGATTTGGAAAGACATTAGCCGCCAAGACTTCATTGGAGACTATCCTTCACCATCTTCTATTAAGAATCCCGTTTGGAAGTACGTGCATCGTCTGATTGCTACGAATATTAATTGCCAACCCGAAACTGTTGATGTAGTTACCCGAGAGGACTTGAACATTATGTGGGCACTCGACCAAGATGAACATATCAATTGGTTTGATGTGTTTACAACATGTTCAAGGGTATGCAGCAGGCATACTACTCTTCACAGTACGTGGGTTGTACTTCATTGATCACTAGCATAGCCATCGGTTGCCAATTTATTCTACCCGAGAGATACACAGAATTCCGAGAATTGGACTTTAACTTGTTAAGGAAATTAGCATTCCTAGCCAAACAACCCGCTAAGTTTAGAATTTGCCTATAAGGAAGTAACTGAGGAAGAAGACCCCTCCGAGAACGCGCGCTCGGTTGGGAACTTCAATGATACAAGCAAAGGAAAGGGTAAGGAAAAAGCTACCTCGAGCAAAACGCAGTCCAAGAAGCCTAAGAAAAATAATTCGGGTATTGAGTGGTATGAGGTTCGTAGGGTGACTATCAAAGAATTTCGCAAGTCGAATGGAGAACCAATAGAGATCGAGTCTGATGAGTGATTTAAACCTTATTTTCCTATTTCTTCTACAAATAATGATGTCTTTGTTTGGAAAACAAAGTTAGAAATTCAATAAAGAAGAAATTTATAACTTACCAAATTTTAGGGTTACTAAAAATAAAATTCAGAATTAAAACACCTTGAACAAAAAATAAAACTCAATTAAATTCTGAATTTTGGCCGAGCCCACTCGACCAAGTAAGAATGTCACTCGACCGAGTGAACCTGCACTTAAACCGAAAAAACTCTTCCATCCGGTCGAGTCATCTGGTTCACTCGACCGAATCAAACTATTGGGCCATATCACCTTAAACATTAACAAAACCTAGCCCAACTACACAAAACAAACCCTAACTCGACCGAGTTTATTTATTCACTTAAGACCAAATGGAGAGTGGTCGAGTTAAGAGGACACAAGATAGAAGTTGTGAAAGAATGGAAATTTCGCTTAGGAAACAAGGACTTTGTTCTCTCTAGTGATGATTTAAGAATTGCATTTGGTTTGGAACATTGCGAACCATGTTTACCGATCACTAAGAATATGAGGAACATAGTTTGGAGAGAAATCACAAACGGTAGTATGGATTATAAGTCGGTAGCACGGCTACGATTATAAAGACGGCTACAAAGATTAGAAGTTCGGAATGGAATTTATACATCGTCTTATAGCTACTTGCCTATACCTTCGTAGTGATAAGGGAAGATTCGTGAATAAGGATGATTTGGATATAATATGTTGTATGCACGAGGATCTTCCGTTCGATGTGCTCACTTGCATCACTCGAACACTTGAAGAATGTCTCTTGAAGTCATTCAAAGGATTATATATTGGTGGAGGACATTTTGTTACCATGCTAGCTAAGCATGTAGGATTTTCACTCGACCCGAGAAAGGCATTGCCGAAACAAATACTAGGGAGGTCGAGCTACTAAGTCGTGGACTTGTTAAGAAGATAAAACTCAGCGGAGGAGATATTATTGTCTTACCCGAAGAAGACAAAGATGATATTAGTCACGACTCACCACCACCCGAGACCAATTCCCTTGATGAGCTTTTAAGGAACTCTAGAAATATGATTGCATGGCAAAGGGACATCACTAGTTGGTATACTGACATGACTATTTGGCAAGGAGAAATGATGAAGACATTGTTCACTCACACCTCGTGTGAAGGATACCGATCACCACCTAGACCTATATTGCATCACTCGACCGAAGAACGCTCAAGAAGATGAAGAATTCGTAGATGCAGAAGATAACGTAGGTGACAACGAATAGGTCTGATAATGAAACAACTTCCGAATCTTAGGAAACACCCGACATCTCCCAAACAAACAATCAACACAACCCATAAACAACCAACTTTCACAACTAGACCACAGATTGATCGAGTACTTGACATTTGCACTTGTTTGAACATTTTAACTTGATTATCTATCATGTTTTGCTTTGTTCGTTATATAATGACAAATCTTTGTTAGCATTGCAAGAATGATAGATGTGCAGCGCATTGGAAAGTCAAGATACGAAGAATAATGTCAAGAACGAATACTCGACAACCAGCTAAGTATCTCTACACCTTAATCTTAATTTATTGCTTAGGGACTAAGCAAATTTTTAAGTGTGGGGTGGGGAGTAGTATGCATACAAATTTTCATGATATATACATTGCATACTTTTCAAAATTTGCATACATCCTACTATTTAAATGAAAACACGTTGAAAAATGTCAATTAAACATGCTAAACAAGATCGAGCACTTAGATTAAAAATGTTTGCTGAGAAACTCATGAATTGAATTGAACGATTTTCATGATAGAAAATTTATTTCTTGTGACTTAACTTAAGAGCTTGCCTAATTTGATTTTTCTTAGAAATTTTTGACATGACACCTTGAGAAAAGCAAAGTTTTATCCAATTTCATAGAGGAAATTTTTGAACAAAACATGGATAATATTTCATAAAGCTATTGTATTGCCTTTAGGTGACTTAAGCATATCTCGTAATATATGGTGCATTTGTTGTAACACTCGAGTTAATATTTTGGCATCTAGTCAAGTCTTAAGTGTGGGGTTATCCGATAAAGTCGAGCATTTGCCGAGGGTTAGGAAAGAAAATAAAATTTATTTCCCCCTTGAAAGTATCTGCTTTGACAAAACAAAAAAAAAACATTTGCCGAGGGTTAGGAAGGTAAGTTCCCCCTTGAAAGTATTTGTTTTGAAAAGAAAAAAAAAAAGAAATAAAAAATATAAAAGAAAATATATTGTTTCCCCACTTAAGTCCTTGCTTTGCCTAAATAATTTGCGACTCGAGTGAAGCTGTCGAGTGATAACCATTGAGAATTGCTTAGGGACGATCCTTGTACTTATGTACGTAGGCATGACATGCTTTTGAGAGAAAAATTCATGAAATATGTGGTAATTATCCGGAATTCCTCTACTCTTATGGATTACGACGTGTAGTCTAATTCTTGGGCAAGAATTCTTGACCTTGACCTTATGGACTAGCCCTTGCTAGCATAGGTGATTGGTTCGGTGAAACTCCTCTTGAATATTGTGTTTTACTTTGTGATTTTCGGTGTAAGTTCGAAATGAAGAGAAGGTCAAATCAAGGTTAGTTTCTTATTGCTCGAGTTACTTTGAAATTTATGACTATCGTGATTTGAAGTGATTTTCAATGATTTTCATGCCATGAATGATCAGCTATACTTTGAAGTGTTTATGATTAAAGAATAATGCAAAAGAATGTTTGTTGAATTGACTAGCTATGTAAATGAAATCGCTAAATGGATGATGTGCAGGATTTGTGAGTATTCCGTTATCTGAAAACTCTCACGAGACTAAAACTCGTCCGCTAGGGCAGCCTAGAGGTTTAAAGGCTTAATGCATATGCTAAATGCATTCGTGATTTTCTACGACAGTGAACTAGGATTAGATAACTTTAGAAATCTCAGGAGTAAGAAATAAGCTTAATACTTGTTCGGGACGAACAAGGATTAAGTGTGGGGTATTTTGATCAGTGTTAGAAATGTCTATTTTAAGCCCCTACTTTCATGCTTATTTCATATGATTATAACGTAAAATATATTACTTTTGATACTTTGATTGATGTTTCAGGTCAAAAGCACGATTCCAGCCTTACGAAGGAGCATAAATGGAAATATGAGGAAAAGCACGTGAATTCGGCCTAAATCAGACATAATTTGGAGCATTTCTGCAATTCTTAGACCGAGTGCACTAAAGTACCTGACTCGAGCTAAAACAAGTTACTCGACCAAGTTACTCGACCGAGTAAGTACACTGCTCGAGCAAGTTATCACGTGACCAAGACCCTTCGTATGGATTATCTCCATTAACTCGAGTGATTTAATACAAGAAGATAAGGAAGACCTTCCACTTACTCGATCATTTAACACAAATGGATAAGGAAGACTTCCCATTTACTCGGCCATTTATGACAGAAGTTAAGGCAAGACCTTTCATTCACTCGACCCTTGTGATTGCACTTCACTATATAAACATCACAAGAGACTCGAGGAAGGTTGCTGCCTAGGGGGGCGAAAACCCTAGTAAAGTGATTGAGTCTAGTCGAGTAAACCAAGTGAAGACGAAGAAGAAAATACCCGAGAGAGTTCGGAGGACCGTTTGAATTATACAACCAGATTTTGTACTCGAGATAACGAGGAGATTGCAGCAGCTTGGAGCTCGACCGTGGATCATCAATCACTGAGAATTTCTAAACTTTACTCTTGTTTTATTTACAATCGTTTTACTTACAATCGTTTGAACATGTTTGCATTATCACTCGAGATGAGTGAGTAGTTTCCTTATGATAGGGATTTGATGAATTCCTAGTGCTTATGAATAACTAGAACATGACTTTTTAATTTATATGAATCAATTCTTGTATGATTATTGTGTGTGTTGAATCATACCCGAGCCTTATCTTCATAAATTAGGTGTCCTGACAAAACATCTAGAAGAGTAGGTCGAGTAGTATTTAGGGAAGGACCGGGAGGTGAACTTAGATTATTTTAGAATCAATACAACCATTAGATCGAGTATATTAGCAAAGCGGGAGCAGCGAGTATATTTGGTGCATGAATGTATTAATAAGCGTATTTGGACAGATTAGTGAAAACACCGGAGGAATGAAGCTAGTCGAGTAGATGTTTACGTGCGAATCTAACACGGGAGTGAGGATTCGTATGCTAATGCTACTCAGTCTAAATTCTATAATATAAATCTAACACGGGAGTGAGGATTTATATTATCATATAACTATACGTTCTATATTAAATTGTCATCAAGAAGGAAATTCATAACTATAATATAAATCTAACACGGGAGTGAGGATTTATATCTTGTTCGAGTGAAACCATAAGTATTAGTGGAGGATTCTCATCCTTGTCATAGTTTTTAATATTTGATAACAAAACCTTTTCTTTTTAAATATTGCCTTTTGAATAAATAATTTTGCCTTTGGAATAAATAAACCACTTAAGAACTAAATTGAAAACTAGTAATCGAGTGTAGAGGATTAAAAGCTAGTAATCGAGTTTGAAATATAACTTGACTCCACTGTTCCCTTGGGTTCGACACTAGGTCACCCCTAGTTCTATAAATTCTTTTGAGTTGCGTGTTGGAATATCTATCGACTGAATTACACGCGTCAATTGCTGACGTCATCGTTTTGCTCTGCTCTGCGTGACTCAATACTTGCGCGCTACACTTCTCGCGCGCTCCTTGGTTTTTCGGCTCTTGTCAACTATGTTGTTCTTTGCTTCGAGATTCAGCCTTCTTGTTGCACTTTTGCTCTAACTCTTCTAATAAACCTAAGATATAAAACTACACCAAAAGCGTAATCTTATACTGAAAAATGTTAGAAATCTGAGTAGTGTAAACGACCCAAAACAGCGTGCAAAAGTGCCTTATCACCCGTTGATCTGTTTTGGCTCATTTTTAGCGTTTTTTAAGTCCATACTCTTTCTAGACCCTTGCAACTCATATAAAATAGAAAACTATCCAAAGCAAGTGAAAGAATGATATAAATTTAGTTAAAGTATGGATTTAGTAGTACTATCAAGCTTATAAATACGTCCTATCACTCTGTTGTCTACTCAGATGTTTGACAAAAGTATTTTTAACCCTTTATATTTGTCTAATTCGTTTTAGGGGTCAAGTATTAGTCAAACAAAATTTATAAAATTCGGAAGTCCGGATATCGTCCCAAGAGAGCAAATGTGGTGCATATACTAGATAACTAGTGATGTGTTTTATCTATTCAATCAAAAAGTGAAATGTGATTTTAAAATTCCTAAAGTTAGCAAATAATAAAGATAAAAGACTTTCTAACAGAAGAAGTGTTCCGCAAGCATACTTCATCCATTT
This sequence comes from Sedum album, assembly GCA_006409495.1. Taxonomy (NCBI): domain Eukaryota; kingdom Viridiplantae; phylum Streptophyta; class Magnoliopsida; order Saxifragales; family Crassulaceae; genus Sedum; species Sedum album. Next base: position 30,039 of record QZGG01002051.1, on the reverse strand, counting down.
GTATCACTCTATTCGTGCAATTAAATCGCAAAGTAAACATGTCTATGATATATGAGAATAAGCCATGTGTGCTTTTGAGTAAGCCGACATCCTCAGATCATCACTCAAGCTACACATCTAATACTACGAGTCCCTCCAGTGAGGCACAACTCGATTATTTCTAATCACTAACACCTCACCATTGTAGGCAATGTCAATAACCAAAAACACATTAAACACTAGTCTTTAAAATAAATTTAACTCCTCCGCTGTCTTCTCCTCTAAGTCGTCTTCTCTCCAAAATCAGCCTCTCTGTCTCCTTCTCTAACCCTAGCTCAAAAATTAATTTTTTCTTTATATACTCATTGGGCTTCTATTGATGATTGGGCCAATTTGCATGCTTTAGTTGTGAGACCATGGGTTTGCCAAGCTAAACCCCCAGCTTCGTTGACGAGACCCAAGAATAGCTGACGAAGCATGCACAAGACACAAAACTCCCTTCATCTGTTCATTGCCAATTTCGGCCATGGGTTTGCTGTCAAAGCATGCACTGTCCCGAGACCACCATAAATTTACTGAAAGGCTGCTTCGATTAGGAACCCATGGGTTCGTTGTGGAAGCTACAGTCTCTTGAGCGGCATCATGGGTTCAAAGAGGAAACTTTTCATGATTTTGTTACAAGTTCATGCACATCAATGTCAACGTCTTATTCAGCTAAATTAAACCTGAAACATCATTCAAAGTAGTCAAAAGCGAAATCGAATCAAATTCGTAAGTGATGGCGTAAATTAAAAGTTATAAATTTGACTTATCAATGACCACATCACGATTTCCTATTTGTCCCTCAAGTATCGTTGCCCTAATGGACGTTAGTCATGAAATGCTATTAAGTGAGACCCCAACCTAATCAGTTGAGTATCCCTTGTCCAAAAGTCAAATCTTTCTCGTTCGACTCTTCTATATTGTCGTCGAAAAAGAGATGATGTTAAGACCTTTGATTATGCATCAATGGCCTGGAAACTACTTCTCACCGCACTTGAGCAAAGAACCTAAGATATTTTGCATCATAATTTGCTTCGGTAATGTGACAAACATTTGGCTGGGTAAACCTCTTTGGATTTGGAACTAAATTCGGCGTTGGTTTTGACGCGCAATTTTTGGGCAAAAGTAGTTATACTTATTCTATCACGCGATGTCAAACAAATTTATAATTACTAGGGTAACTTAGGGTTGAGTCCCAAGAGAAAAGTCTAGACGTATTTTCTATCTAAAATTGCTAGTGCTAGTTTATGAGTAAAGGGTTTTTTGTCCTCTATCGATGAGGGATCTCAAGTAAGAACTGAAGACAATAGTGAAGTTAGTTGGTAAATTTAATAAACAAAAACACAGCAAGAATCCTACTTCATTCCTAGGTCACAAGATAATAATGTAATGGTAATAATGCAAGCACATGAAATCATGAATGATAAGTTTCTTAGGTTATTGTACTACACATTCTAAATTCAACCCTCGTTCATTCTCTAAATTGGAAGTAGTACTTATTATACGACTCTCAAACTCTTTCTCTATTGAATCGTGTTTCGAACTTGAATTCCATAATCTCAAGCTCTCAGTCTTTTGATCGGTAATTCAAGTCCACAATAATGTTAACCTAAGTAAATTGTGTTTGTCACTCTCGCACACGAAACACTGCCCCTAAACCTCCTAAGTTCAACTCTCGTTCCTTCCTTTGACATTCAAAATTAAGAACATAGCATAGGAAAATGAGTAAACATATCAAACAAGTACTTCACAGTGCATGGTAAAAAATCAGTTTTGCATCACAATCAAACCTAGGAAACCCATGAGGATTCCCACTACGGTAAAACTACTCACTCGTGATGAGTTTACAACATGTCATGGTAGGTTTAGAAAGTATGTGCATACAATAAAAAATACAACTAGAACAAAGTTAGGGTAGAAGTTGTTGGAGTTTGGTGTGGAAATCCTTGGCGCTTCCTCAAGCTTCTTATCGTCAAAACCTTCAAAGGAGCCCTAGAAATTCTTCCAAAAACCGTGCTTGAAGCATCTCTAGGGTTTGGTATAAACAGCTCTCAATTTGGAATGTGAAATCTGAATTTTTGGAAATCTACACAATCTGGCCGGCCCACTGTTTGGGTCGGTCACGTCCAAGATGGGTCGGGCTGCCTCCTGACCGACTCATTTTCTGGATCGGGTACCCAAAAAATGGATCGGTCGATCCACTTTGCTCCTTGCATCACCAGACTTATTTTTTGACAAAAAAATGGGTTGGTCTGTATTGCACGACCAAAATAACCATCTCAGACTCTGGGTTTGAGCTAGGTGTAAATTATAAAGTTATAGATAATGAAATTAGTTATCTAACGAGCTATGATACACTTAAATCCAAGATCCTTGTTGTGTTTTATGAGCTTTTAAAGAGGAAGAGGCACGACTGCCACTTGCTCGGTTTTGTTCGTTTTTGCGTGTTTTCAACTGACATTCATCCAAACTTTCTCCATACCATTACACATCATTACATATGGGTTATGAACCTGAAATGTATGAAGAAAGCAGCAAATGAGCTCAGAATATAGCTAAACAAATAAAACTTGAGGTAAATCACGAAGATGTACCCCATGGTCCATGATCGTGCGTTTAACATCAATTGATGCATATATGTCAACTAGAACCCGGGCATAAGTTAACTTGTTCCATGCAGTAAAGATGTTATATCGATTTTAATAATGAAACACAAAGGTACTATTAAAATATATATATAGGAAATGTATCATGTAGATCCTCTCAATTTGATGGACTCGTGGATCTCTCTTGCATCCGTTGATTGCATTTTTGGACGCACCAGATTGTGCCAATGCATTAATAAAGCATGTGACTTGCACGTGTGCATTTGTCATGTGCACACGTGATGTGCACATGACAAATACACATACGTGGCGCAATCTGGTGCGTCCGAAAATACAATCAATGGATGCAAGAGGGGATCCACGAGTCCACCAAATTGGATGGATCCATAGTATACTAGAAAAAGCTTTAGCGATAACAAACATTTTGAAAGGATGGAAGGACATCATTTCAATTATTGATTTTTTTCATCAACTAGTTGATATTGATAACCGTAATCTCAACCGCACGTATATTTTACAAATTCAATCACCTATTTCAATTAAGAATCAATTTAATATTAACTATTCTATCAATCAAAATCAACGGTTGAAATTATGTCCTAATATTACAAAAATTTAATGTCACTCTCTCAACTATTCTTAAACAAAACAAATCAAATAAAAAAATATTTAGATCATGTGCGGTAAAAGCCATTTGCTGCCGACAAAGAATTCAGTAAAATCTATGTAAAATTATAGCAAAATAATTAAGCAAAAAGTGAGGAGAATTTGTAGAATAAGATATAAATTTCTGAAGTTTTGGGCATTAAAATAATTAAGCAAAATCATAAACTCCGTGCACACATGGCCGAGTGTACAATAAAAATAAATAAAAGAAGCTTAAACGTCAATTTATGTCCTGTACAAACTAAAAAAAAGATGAGATTATGAAACTGCTTGCGTCGCCTTCGATTTGTGCCGACCACTTTTAATAAGAGTGCTTTCGTCCCCAAACCCTAATCGCAGATCCGAGCGGGTGGGGATCGGAACTGACTCATGGAGTCGATAATTGCTCGGGCGTTGGAGTACACCCTCAAATACTGGCTCAAATCATTTTCAAGAGATCAGTTTAAGCTCCAAGGACGCACTGCTCAACTCTCCAATTTAGGCAAGCATCATCTCTGTTTTAACTCCTCATTTCGCGTTCATATTCTCCGATTTTGAATCAATTTTTTATAGATATCAATGGTGAGGCATTGCACTCTAGTATGGGACTGCCTCCTGCTTTACAAGTTGCCACTGCTAAAGTCGCCAAGCTTCAAATTATGGTTTGATCGCTCCCTTGCTTGCTGATATTTTGTTTTAAATGTATGTATGTGAGCATTTGAAATTTGAATTGATTGTGTTTGTTGCGCGAATTTGAAGCTTCCGTATGTCAGCTATGTGCAAGTAGAGCCAATTGTTATTCATATTGATAGGCTTGACTTGGTTCTCGAGGAGAAAACTGACCTAGATGAAGATAAAAGGTGTTTCCTTGTTTCATTAGGATGGTTTTATATTTCTATCGTTATTGTAATTTCTTACACCACTGCATTCTCCTTTATCTGCAGTACTCCATCATCATCCGCTAGTACAGCAAAGAGCAGTGGCTATGGTTTTGCTGATAAGGTTAGCATGTTCTATTCCCTTTTCCTTGTCTCAGTATTATTGACTAGAATGAAGGCATCCAATTGCACGACTTGATTTCTTTCCATAGTACCAAAATCAAGCTGCATAACTTGGAATTCAACAAATCACTTCTCTTCTCTGCAGATCGCAGATGGAATGACGATACAAGTGGATACTGTTAATCTTCTCGTTCAAACAAGAGGAGCAGCTAAACATAAGTCAGGAACAGCCTGGTAAGAATTCCCAATCTACTCTTCTGATACCATTCTTCCTTTTCAGCAGATATTATGAAACTCGTAATTGATTTATGATGTGAATGGCTGTCAGTGTTATTGTCTGTCTTGTGCCATTGTATTTACTGTTAGAGTAAGTAAGAAAATACTCGTGTGAAGGAAAACACAAATTACGAAGTCCTTTTAGAGATTCATGGATAAGCTTTAGAATATTCTGTAGTTGAGTCCAACGTTCATAAATGAGTAACCAATTCTTTACAAAGAAGAGACCACACCCGGAAGAAGTGCTTCCGAAACATTTCTTAGCACTTTATTATCACGACAAAAGTAACCAATTCTTTTACATTAGCATACTGGCCAACGTTACTACGTGAGCCTCTACTACAGAAGCAAGGTCACTTTTTTAAAATAATTATCATTTGATCACGTGAATGAGAGAAAAAGGGATTGCGTGGAGCACATCAGACACGGACTAACGATGGCAGAGACTATCTTTCAGAACAACCGAAAATATATAGCTTATAAAATACTCTCAATAGATATAAATTGAGAAGAGTATTCACTTTGTGCAATGCCCTTTAGTAGGCTCAGGATGGACTAGAGTAACACTTTCACTATGTTTTTTTTCTTAAAGGGATATTTTCAAACAGTGGCCCCGGGTTTTTTTGTTGGTCTCATACGATATGTTGATCGCGCATTTCTATTTTTTCTCTTTAGCAATCTCTGTGTCAATTCATTTTCTTTTGTTTATGCCAATTCATTTTCCTAGGAGACCCCCAGTGGCATCGATAACTATTCGCAACCTGGTACTTTGTACGACAAATGAAAAGTGGGAGGTAAAATAATGGATATGACAGAATAATTTACTGGCTGTTCATTATGTCATATGAAAATGTGTTTGAATCATACAACAGGTTGTCAGTCTGAAGGATGCAAGGGAATTTTCCACTGATAAGAAATTCATTTATGTTTTTAAGGTACCCATTATAATGCAATATTTATGCTCACCTTATTCTTTGAATTCAAATTATAAATAGGAATAACGTGTATGCAGCTGAAATAATTGTTAACTAACCCAGTCCCGCTTAGCTTTTCTTCTCTTCCATCTTGGTTATCCCAAAGAGTTCTTCCACTCGCCATAAATTGGTTATTCATCTTTTTATCACTCACAGTTACTTTGCATTTAGTCTCCTACAATTACTCATTCCTCATTTTTTCTCTCATACTCTCTCAATTTCATCTTTTATTCAACGCCCAGTTTTTACTTTAATTCTTGTACCAGAATTGAAATAAAAGAAACCTAGTGGGGTGGAGAAAAGTAAATTATTAATCATTAAGCTTTTCTTCTTTCTTGTGTCATCAGAAACTTGAGTGGGGATCATTATCTATTGATCTTCTACCTCATCCTGATATGTTCATAGATGCCGACGAATCACACTTTGAGGAGGGGGCAGAAAATAGAGATGACGATGGCGCGAAAAGAGTCTTTTTTGGAGGCGAGCGGTTTATTGATGGCATATCAGGGCAAGCTTATGTAATAAACAATTGACTATTGGTTTGTTGATATTAAATTGTCTACCCAGTAATTTCTATTGCAATTGAAGCCACTTTTTATGAAATACAGTTCAGAAGATGCTAAATTATTTTCTTCGATCTTATTCTTGTTATTATGATCAGATAACACTGCAGAGGAGTGAATTAAATAGCCCGCTTGGGCTCGAGGTACAAATACACGTTACAGAAGCTGTTTGCCCTTCCCTTAGTGAGCCTGGCAAGTGAAGCAATTTGTATACTCACTGTCCCGACTTACTTAAGCAATAAGTTTAAATTTTACGTTAAAAACTGTTATCAGGTTTGCGTGCCCTACTGCGATGCTTGACAGGCTTTTATGTATGTCTAAGTAGGGGGGATGTAGATCCAAGATCCCAGCAGGTGTGCATTACTGTAAATGTTGACACTATCACTTTACTCTTTATATTGTTTGTGCTTCCCCACTCTGATTATTCCAACAGGGTGCAGTGGAAGCAGCTGGACGCTCTATATTTTCTATTGCAATTGACCACATATTCATATGCATCAAAGATGCAGGTTTGGGCATTGCGACTATTACAGTTTCTGTATTGTGATCATATATTCTTTATATTGGTCGTATCCTTTATAACATTACTTTATCTTGCAGAATTTCAGCTTGAACTGTTGTTGCAGTCTCTTGTTTTTTCTCGAGTATTCTCCAACTCATATTTATCTCTTTGATATAAAGATTTAGTTATGTGTTTTGCCTTCGATTGTAAGTTGAACTTAATTTTGAGTGCTTGCAGACAAGTTTTTCTGATGGAGAGACTGCTAAGAGTTTGACACAGCTTATGGTCAGTGGACTTTTTCTTAGGTAACACCAACTTATGTTGCCATTGATGTTACTTACATACAGATGTGCTCACCTTCAGAATCTCATGTACTAAAGTTTTATCATCAATTTGTTTTCTGCGGGATTTATGTTTCTGAACTTTCCTTTTTTTAAACTATTACTCAAATATTTACCTATTCATTTGTTGTAATCTAGTTCTGTTTCACCTGAAAATCTTATTCATGTGATAGTGGCTCAATGTAGGGATACCTTCACACACCCTCCTTGCACTTTAGTCCAACCAGCAATAGAGTTCACTGAAAGAGTTCAACAGCCGTTCTTCGGACTTGGTATCAGTTTACTGGATCTCTCAACAAAAAACTTAAGTCATCATGTACACAGTGATGAAATTAAATACGTAATCCTTACAGGTCAAGATTTTTGCCCCCCAATATACCCCTTGGGACTGCAATCTTGGCAACTGATGGCGACGGAGGGAATTCCTCTTATATACATCCGTTCTATTCAGATCAAACCCTCTCCAGTGCCCCCTACATTTGCTTCTGAAAGTTTTATCGACTGTCAGCCTCTCATGGTAAGCAGCTTTATCTTTAGAGGTTAACTAATCACTTGTTCCTTTGGTTTCAAACTATATAGATTTGGGCCGTTTTTAAACATGCTTAATACATCATTAGGTGCATCTTCAAGAAGAGGCATGCTTGAGAATTGCTTCATTCTTATCTGATGGTGTAGCTGTCGGCCGGGGGACTGTGTTACCTGATTTCTCCATTAACTCGATTGTATTCACACTCAGAGAGCTCATTGTTACTGTTCCAATGGACTTGAAGAAATTGGATTCTGATAACAGTGTTCCAGCTGCACAAAATGTATTCTCTGGGGCTAGGCTTCAGATAAGAAATTTGTTCTTTTCAGAAATGCCAACATTAAAATTCAGAATACTGAAACTAGAGAAGGACCCTGCATGCTATTGTCTATGGGAAAATCAGCCTGTAGACGCTAGTCAGAAAAAAATGACTGTGGGAGCTTCACATATCACATTGTCTTTGGAAACTTCAGTTGGGTTTTCAAGAGTTAGAAGTTCTCTTGATTCATCTCCACCATTGTGGAAATGTGTGGAGCTTAAAGACCCATGCATTGAGGTGGCCATGGCAACATCAGATGGAAGACCTTTGACGAATGTCCCTCCACCAGGTGGTCTCGTCAGAATGGGAGTGTCAGTTCAGCAATATTTGTCCAACACTTCAGTTGAACAGTTGTTTTTTACTCTAGATTTATATGGGCATATCGGTTATGTTTTTGGAAAAGTAGCGGTGGTTGGACAAGATAGACAATTTATTAGTGACAGTGACACACATAGGAAACAATTGATAGAAAAGGCTCCCAGTGATACAGCTATAACTTTGGCAGTTAATGATCTTCAGCTCAGATTTTTAGAAGCCACCTGTAGTTCTATCGAGGGTAGTCCTCTTGTGCAATTTATTGGAGAAGACTTATTTATCAAAGTTCATCATAGAACACTTGGAGGTGCTGTGATGGTTTCATCAAATTTCCGTTGGGAGACTGTCGAAGTGAGTTGTGTAGATGTGATTAGGACAGAATGTGATGATAGTAAAGGGAAGCTTTATGGGGCTCAAGATGGTTGTTGGTCTGGAGGTTCTGGCAATCCTTGCCTTAAAGCCGTATTTTGGATTCAGAACCATGGGTCACATCAGCCTCTTGACAAATGTAAAAAAATAGCTTTTCTGGATGTAACTGTTTCAAATGTGATCCCGCTGAGTCCTGAAGATTCAGAGTATCACAGCTTGTCAATTTCTGCTTGTATTGCTGGAATTCGCCTTGGGGGAGGAATGAACTATGCTGAATCACTGCTGCATCGGTTTGGAATACTCGGGCCTGATGGTGGGCCAGGAGATGAACTTTCCAAAGGACTTGATAATTTATCAGCCGGGCCATTGAGGAATCTATTTAAAGCACAATCTCCCGCTTTATGTGATATAAGTAAAGGTATGCAGTATCATAGAGTTTCTCTATAGACATTTAATATTATATTTGCTTTTTGAACTTCATATGTTACTAGGTATTTCAGATGGAAGCTTGGATGGCACAAGTAATACAACATTCAAGCACTTGGGTAGGCCAGATAACATAGATGTATCTATAGAATTCAAAGATTGGTTATTTGCACTTCAAGGTGCACAGGATATGGCAGAAAGTTGGTGGTTTGATTATCATAATCAAATTGCCAGAGAAGATAGGTATTGGCATACCACTTTTCGCACCTTGCAGGTTAAAGCAAAGAGCAATTGTAAAGAATTTCACAGTCAAAATGGAAATGCGAACAACAAAGATCAACCTCCTGTTGAGTCCATACTGGTAGGGATTTCCCTCCATTTATTTTCAGAATGTAAACCTTGGTTCGATGAGATGAAGTCACTTGATTCTGTTTGTTGATGCTACGATGGTTCTTCACTCCAAGCTGCTGCAAAGTATCTAACTTGAGACAATGTCAACATAGGGTTTAATCTTATCTAATATGAAAACCTATTTTATGCTTGGGACTAGGACTGCATTTTTATCTGAAAATTGATTAGTGATCTCTTTGGTACTTGCCTCAAAAATGGTTGTCCACCGAAATGCTGGTGTAAGGTGAAAAACATTTCCTCTATTTTTATTCTCTGAAACCCTTGGCATAATTTCTTTTTATAGGAGAAAAGATATACACTGTGTTGTCTTATGTTTGCCATATTGAATATTTTCCCTCATGAAATGTGCATCTCTGCATCCAGATGCGACCATATTGCTATTCAGGTGCTTCTATTAGAATTTGAGCCTTTTAGGACGGCACGTTCAAGATGCCAAGTCTTTTATTATTTATTATATAGCTATGTAAAGATGCTTCTCTTGCAGGTTTTCGTTGAAGGTCTTCAGATACTGAAGCCCAAATCTTTGAAAGATGTTAAAAAACCTGGCGTCGTGGTGAATGGGTTTGAAGAAACCAGTGACTACCCTGGAGTTGACCTTGAGGCACAACTGACCACATCGGACAGTGGATTTGGTGATGAAAACAGAAAATGGAATGTGGACAAAATCAAGTTCTCTGTCAAAAGACCGGTAAAGGAGGTTAATAGTCTGTGTATTAACCAACTTGTCATGCTGATCCTCATGTGTTTGTGTATTGGTTCTTAAAATTTAGATAGAGGCAGTCATGACTAGAGATGAGCTGCAGTATCTCACTGCTTTATGCAAGTCTGAAGTTGACTCGCTTGGTCGAATAGCTGCCGGAGTCTTACAGGTGCTCAAGCTAGAGGGTTCTGTTGGCCAGGCTGGAATGCATCAACTTCTCAATTTGAGTATGTCACTCAAATCCTACAAGACTTCTGTATATTCAATGGTCATGTAGGGAAAATAAAAGATTGAACTGCTTATATGTCTAACCAACATCATATATTGTCCTCATAACTGATAGTGTATTCTCGCTTGTGAATCCAGGTAGTGAGGGCTTTGACAAAATTTTCAGTCCTGCTGAGCTCTGTAACGGTAGTCATAAGATTGATGGGACCTTAATCACTCAGAGACCATTGTCTTCTGACCCTACTATCAGCTTACTCGATGAAGCTGTGCAGGACTCACAAGCAAAATGCTATGAGTTAATGGGCGAATTAGCGAATTCAGGATCTCCCTCACAACAGCATGCAATACTGAAAGAGGTCATGGAGAAACTGGAAAAATTGCAGGGAATTGTGAAGCAATTACGCATGCAGCAGTAAACTAAATTATATGTCAGTGTTGCGATGTTTGTCCATCATATGATTATAGGAAGTGGAGAACAACGAGCGAATTTTTGTCTATATTTTGCGCAAAAGCTGTCAAATATGTAAAATGTAAGCAGTGTACTTGTATTTTCATAGTATAGTCTATATCTAAAACTTAGTGTCGTTGAATCTGCGTGTGTGCTGTGCCTTTAAGATCCGAGGTGTTTGAACCGCGGTCTCTTTTATTTTGATGATCGAATTTACTTATGAATGTAAACATGAAGGAAAAAGATGGAGATGAACTGTTGCTTAATGTGAGATTATGGTTTTGTGAGACATGATAAATAATTTATAATAAGTTATCGAATAAGGTATGACCATCGTGTGACTTAAAATTTCTTCATGTGCAATGAAGTGTATGACCATTCCTCTAATCTGTGATGAGAGATGGGCTCATTTGAAACCCATCTTAAAATTCATGAATTTGAGACTCCAACTTCACCTTCCATTTTTTCAATCTAATGGTTATTAAATAGCCATCTGTCTCTTTGCACGTGCATATGTGCATATGTATTTATTGTCTCCATGTGTCAGCATCTCATATCACTTACTTTTGCATGTGCATTTATGAGCGTTGGATGCAGTCCCTTGGGTCTTTAGGGAACTGCACTCTCTGTAATGATATGAGTTCTTTGTAAATGTCTATTTAAGCTCTTGTTCGTACGAGGAATGGTCGTCCAAGGAGGAAGGTTGGAGGGTCCTTTCCACTAGTACTATTTCATCTCAAGAAAATAAAAGTTAGAGGGATTTGACACGAGAGTGGTTTCTAACTTTGGATACATCTTCCCAATCACTGGCAGAGGGTCTCGGCGCAAGGACAAAATAAGGTTCGTGGCCTCATCACTTATATGTTAATTCGACAACTACATCGTGCACCCAAAGACCTAGTTTCATAGAATTCTTTCAGCTAATTTCCTCATACAATTCCTGATTTTCCAGATAAGAGGTATTGCAGCACATCGCGGCATCATATCTTGGACTTATCACTCGGAGAAGCGATAAAAGCAGTAGTCGTTCTGTATCAGGCGAGGGGGCTGACACACTAAGTAGCCAAGAACACCTACACCAGCCCCTGCTCCCCCGCTCACCATGAGCAGCAGCGTTCCAAGTCAGATTTGGACGTTAGGTTCAAAGCTGCCTAACTCGTTCAAGATGCAAGTTTCAATGAAGTAGCTAAACAAGCGCTACACTTGAAGAAAATATTAATTATGGTTTTTTGCCGAAAACCACCCGCCCAATAGGTCAATTTGAAAGAAACTACTCCTCCAACTTTTTTTTAAAATAACAACCCTTCAATGCAAGTTTCATTTAGTTGAGCCACCCCTTCACTGTTCCGTTACTATTTTCGTTAGATTTAAACGTTGACTATGTTGACCATCCCTTAATTCAGGATTAAGATAAATTACTCTAAATAATCCTAATTAATACATAATCATAATTAAATAAATAACCCTGATTAATTCCTTAATTAAATTTAACTCCTTCACTTTGTGATATATTTAACTATATAATTATGGTTCGGGATAAATTTAGTTTAGGGGTATTAAGGATTCATATAAATTTAAGATTTATTTGAATAATTAATTAATATTATTAAATTTTATAATTATATTTTGGATTACTTTTTTAGGAATAATTTTGATTAATTTAATTTTAAAACTAATTGAATAATTAATTAGTATTATCTTATTATATAATTTTGATTTGGGGTTGGTTTATTTTATGCTTACTTTAATTCAAAAGTTAATTGAATTTTAAAGATTACATAGGATGTTTATGTTTAATTATGTAAATATAATTTGGGGTTATACTATTTTAGGGGTTAGTTTAGTATAGTGTTTAATTTTAGTTTAAAAATTAATTTAATTTTAAGGGTCAATTGAATAATTAACTTGGATTATTTAATATATAATTTGAGTTAGTTTTGTTTACGAATTAATTTATTTATGAGTTAATTTATATTAAAGAGTTAATTAAGGTTATATAACCATATAATTAGGAATTAATAAGTTGTCAACAGTTAAATCTAACGGAAATAGTAACGCAACAGTGATGGAGTGACTGAACTAAATGAAATTTGTACTGAAGGGTGGTTATTTTAAAAAAAAGTTGGAGGGATGGTTTCACTCAAATTGGTCTATTGGACGGGTGGTTTTCGGCAAAAAACCCTTTTATTTACGTTTTTTGGAAACAACTTAACCAATCAGAAGGTAAAAAATTTAAAATAGAGCGTGGTGATCATGTACTAGTAAAAAACTAACTTCCAGAGTCCCAATCATCTTGATGGTCATAAGAATATAAATATGAAGTAACAGTGAAAACAGAATGAGTGGTAGGATTTGCAATGAAAGAAAGTCTCTAGCTGTTGATTCATGAAAAACAGGGGTAGAGACTAGAGTTAGTTGATTTAGGTTCAATTGAGACCCATGTTATATGCACGATCCGTGTGCCTTGCACATCTCACCGTTGGATCAAATTGATCCAACGGTTGCAGATGTGCACTTTATGTTTTGTCACGTTTTTTGTCGTTTTGCAAAATGCAAAAATGCAAACGAAATGTGCATATAGTGCAAAATAAAAGTGCAAATAGAAGGATCCCAAGTGCAAAAGTGCAAAGGGTCGCAAGGGAACCGGACTCTCATGGATTATATGAAGTATATTTTGTGGTTCATAAAATATTAAGTTAAGATTTATGAACCATATGATGTATTTGACATGGTTCATGAAATTTTAAGTTTAGGTTCAAGAACTATATGATGTATTGACATAGTTCATGAAATATAAAGTTAAGGTTTAAGAAAGATTCAAATAACTCCTCTTGGTCCAAAATTAAATCTTGAAACGTGAATGAAAACTCATTGTGCGTTGATTGACCTTTTGTGCTCAAAAGTAATCAACACCTTCAAAAGTAAAAAAACATAAATGATGATTGGCGGTGGATGTGAGGATGAATCAATTAATTTGAAAAAAACATAAATTGTTGAAGATATAGTTACCAAAAATAAAGAGACTTGAATATATCTTTAATATATTAAATGAGTCAAATTACTCTTATATCATTTGCATTATTAAAATTGTTATATTAAACAAATAATTAAAACCATATGATTAAATTGGATTGATGGTTGAGATAACTTTACAGTTTATACATAATCTACCACTCTATATTTTTCATTCCCTCGCTTTAATTGTGAATTCATTTTCTTGCATTAATTTCTTGAGTCCATATGCATGGTTTTAAATAATTGGATTAGAAGAATACTATCGTACGAATTCAACCTAATTGGTTAATTTTTATGGTTGACTTTTATGATACTTAACGATAATTTCATGTCTCAAACATGCAAAATTAAGCTCTAAGTTTAGCTCGTTTGATAATCAATACTGATTTGTTGCAAAAGTTATGTTCATTAGACGATTTTTTTACTATATTTTAAGCATCATTATAGGCGTAATATCTAGGAATGCACAAAATCAGACCGGACGGTAAACTCAAACCAAAATGTATGGTTTGGTCTAGATCGGATCGAGACAAATCGATCTATTATCCCTTTATTTTCTGAATTAATACTACGCCCGAAATACACTTAAGCGACTCATATAGACGAAGTCGCGTAAGAATTAGTCGCTTGCGATACCTTATCTGACCGACTAATTTAGTCAGTCACTTAAAAACACTTATGTGACTGGTGTTAAGTGATAGCCAAAGTGTGTCACCTAATCCATCTTAAGCGACAAAACTTAAAGCGACATGCTTAAGTTTGTCGCTTTGACAATCTTAAGTGACAATAAAATATGCGACAACTAATGTTGTGTCACTTAAGTTAAAATTAAAAAGTGCCATGTAATGTCTTTTACGCTGGTGACAAACACAATAAATTTTGTACGACGAATTGAGAAAGAATTAAAGTTGTTCACCAACTATTAAGTATTATATGACTGCCATTGAGCTTTGTAAGTAAGTCGCTTAACCTTAAAAATTAATTTTCAACTTCAAAATCCAGAACTGTTATGAGTTTAGCTTTAGTTGTTGTTGAATCTTTATTTGACCAATTTGATCCTTTGAACGTGATGTTGATTTTCGAAATTTTATAAATTCAAAGTAAGGCTTTTGAGAAGCTTTAGACACTTGTTTAAACGTAGCTATGAGTTTCAATTAATTATATACGAACACATTCGTGTAAACGTTTGATCCATGTTTGACACATTTGATCCATGTTTGACACATTTGATTCATGTTTGACACATTTGATTTTTTGAACGTGATGTTGATCTTTTGAAAGTGTTCATGCATGAATGAACACGCACATTCAACCGTATGATCAAGAGAGTAATATCCTACAAAATTTTTTGATTAAAATGAAGAAGAAGAAGATCAAGAAGATTCATATGATCAAGAAGATTAATATGATGAAGAAGGATCAAAATTCAGAATATGTGAAGATGAACCCTTACTAGCTATATGTAAACATGGATCAAGATTGTTATTTGAGTGAAATGGATGAACATTCAAAGGAGATGAGGATGACGAAAAAATGTTGTTTGACACATTTGATTCATGGATCAAGAATGTTGTTTGACACATTTGATTCATGGATCAAACATGGATCAAGAATGTTGTTTGACACATTTGATTCATGATCAAGAATCAAAAAAATATTCGAAAAATATTCAAAAATTAAAATAAAATAGTAAACGAGCTCGAAAGCCTAAAAAACACCATACATCACGAGCAAAGCTGGTGAGTTCTGGCATGGTCGTCGTTCTCTTCGAAACAAGGTATTATAAGCCCAATTCTGGCACCGGTAGCACAATAACTGCTAAAATGACACACTTAGACTAAGTAAGTCACGTAACCGGATCCTTCTTTAGGCGGGAATATGTTTAACAAGGGGGGAACGCGTGTAAAGCATAAGATCGTTGATAGAGCACTTTCGTATGCTGTTTTAAGTCCTTTACACTGCTTAGATTCTAACATATTTTAGTATAAGATTACGCTTTTGGTGTAGTTTTGTATCTCAGATTTAAAAGAAGAGTTAGAACAAAAGTGCAACAAGAAGGCTGAATCTCGGAGCAAAAGACAACAATATGACGATAAGAGCAAAAGACCACTAGCGCGCGAGCAGTATGGCGCGCGAGTGTGGGTCGCGCACAGCAGAGCAAAATGATGACGTCAGCAAATAGCGAAATATCCGGAGCGATGATGTCATCACGCGCAAGAAATATTTCTAAGTTCGGTTTTTGGAAATCAAATATTCCCAAAGCTGATTTTTAGAGATAGAGATGATTTCCTACAGATATTCTTGCCTAAATATTCGTGGACACCCTAGGAGGCAAGACTATAAATACAAAGCTTCATGGAGATCACACATATGCGCGCAGAAGGGACTGAACGGCTCAGAGCGAAATTCAGACTTAGCCGTGCGTGCAAGCTGCCGACGCGAGCCAGACGACGCGTCGCTCAGATTTGTTTTGTCATTATAGTTGTTCAATAATTATGTTTGAGATGTATACATTCAGTATGAGTAGCTAACTTACTAAATTCGGTTTGGATTCAGATCTATGAATGACATGTTTTGAGGTTTTGTTCTTAATTGCATGATAAGTTTAGTATTATTATTCCGAACTCAATTGCATGATAATTAGGATAGACAATTAAGCGAAGCCTTGCACCGCAGACTTAGTTGTAGAATCTGTTATCTATAGTTAAACTATCAGAAGTACGTGACTGTGAATGATAGGAGTGACACTAGAATAGTCGATAGCTACCTTGACCGGATTCGTGATTGACTAGACTAGAATTGAATAATAATATCATACGGACTTTGAACGGAATGTATGTGTAGGTTATTAAGCTGTGACAGGACCTTAACTAGCGTGAACTTATATCATGTATCTTTAGTAACCAATGATAAACATGGAACTTCTTAGTGAAGAATCTAAACCGAGCTCATCTCTTGCATATCTATTAACTTCTTGCGTGACTGCTTTCTGATTGTGCGCCAGTTTCACTTGCGCGACAGTTTTCTTTGTTTTAATTACTTTCACTCACAAACCCCAGTTTTAGTTGTAGGTAGAAAGTTAACTTCTCACCGTTCCCTGTGGATTCGACCCCAGCTTACCAACACTATACTGGTAGGAGAGCTGGGACAAATTTACAGCACTCAACGACGTGCTCGTCAAATTTTGGCGCCGTTGCCGGGGAACGCGCTAGAGAAGTTTTCTTTTCTTTTCTTTTTAGTATTTAGTTTGTTATTTACTTTCTGTTCTTCTTATATAAAAACCAAAAAAAATAGTTACGTTTAATTTAGCTGTTGTTTTTGTCTTTGCATGGAAGATATTGGTGAGAATAGTGTGATCGGCAGACGCATGGACAACACGCCAGACGCGCCAGGGCGCAACGCTGATAACGTCTTCGCTCGCCTACACCCTGCCAAACTCGATGCACTCAGAAGAGAACTACGCAGAGACCTAGAGTTCAGGGGGAATGCCGAATTGCCGAGACCTGTCGCGTGCGTACCACCTGTGGCGTGACGCACCATTAAGGAGATGTCTGCTCCTCAGGCTGTTAACCAACCTTGGTGCATCGTGCTGCCTCTGGATGGTCACTTCGAATTGAGGACTCAGCTTGTTCACTACATACCAAAGTTCCATGGTATGGCTAGTGAGAACCCAGTTAAGCACGTACGAGAGTTCGCGGCCATTTGTGAGAATATGAGGAATGGGAACGAGGACCCAGAGTTGCTGAAATTAAGAGCCTTCCCATTCTCGCTATGTGATTCAGCTAGGCAATGGTTGATGGGGCTAGCACCTGGTTCGATAAGGACGTGGCCCGAGTTGCAGGAACGGTTCTTGGACAAGTTCTACCCTGTGGCTAAGGTGTCACTACTCAGAAGAGAGCTAGCAGCTAGCCGCGCCAAAGCAGTTGCACGGAGAATCGTTATCAGAATATTACGAGTGGTTCAAGGAACTAGAGGCGAACTGCTACAACCACGGCCTCCCACAACATGTACTGATTGAGAACTTCCTCAATGGATTAACTGAGATGGAACTCAGGTTGTTGAATGCTTGCGCAGGAGGCAACATGAGGAATATGTACCCAGAGGATGTTTGGAAGTTAATAGAGGATACTGCTAGGGATGCACATCCGGGTCGACCCGGACCGACCCGACCCGGATTGACCCGGTCCGGGTTGACCCGATGACCCGGGTTTTATTCAATGAGTGACCCGAGGACCGACCCGACCCGAGAATTCCGGTCCGGTCCCGGTCCGGTCCGGGTCGACCCGAATCATTTTAGTGTAATTTTAAATAAAAACCCGGTCCCGGTCCGGGTCGTGACCCGGAAATTTCTAAAACTCACGACCCGAAGACCGACCCGACCCGAAATATTCCGGTCCGGTCTTGGCCCGACCCGAGAAAATCCGGTCCGGTCCGGTCCGGGTTCCCGGTCCGGGTCTTTTTTGTGCATCCCTAGATACTGCGGACCAAGTCAGATATCAAGTATCCTTAGAGAACAACCGCGCCAGATCATTGCATCAAGTGGACGTTACTGGAGAAATTAAGGAATTAAAGGACATGATGCAGAAATTAATGATGAAGCAGAGCGCCGATACTAGGCCATGCAAATTCTGTCACGCCACAGACCATCTGACAGACACATGTCCCTCCCTATTCGAAGAATACGCAGATGTTAATGCAGTAGGAGGATGGAATAATGGTCAGGCTAGGCAAGGACAGCCTAGATTTGGTTTAGCTGAGAACGGGTTTAGTTGGAAGAACGAGCAGAATTTCCAAAGACCGCACGCTTACTGGCGGGCGCAACCTAATGCACCTACTGGCGCGCGACCTTATGCGCCAGGTGCTTCCTACAACCCGCCGCACAAACGCGCTGAAGGACGAGCGCAGTACAACTAGCAACCAAAGAAGTCATTAGAGGAGATTGTGGGTCAGTTGGCTGAGACTGTGCGAAAGAATGAAGAGCAGAATGATAAACGGTTCAAGTTGATAGAAAACCAGCTCACTCAGATTGCCACTAGAGTAAACGAGTTAAAAGCTAATGACGGCAATCTACCCTCTCAGGTCATTCAGAACCCGAAGGGAAGTGTCAACATGGTTCGGATGGACGCGCCACCACTAGAATAGACGAGCGCGCCAATTGACACGTGCGCTACTGATGGCGCAGCAGAGCTGAACACAGAGTTGGTTGTCGCAGTATTTACGCGAGTAGTTCCCGTCGCACCAGAGCAGAATGAGGAAATCATGCTGGATGATTTCCAAGCTAGTCTGAAGTTGTGCTTGGCTCCAGATTTACCAGAGAAGCTCGCTGATCCCGGAACTTTCACTATTCCATGCACCATTGGAGATACATTTGTGAGGGAATGCATGCTAGACTTAGGGGCCTCGGTGAATTTGTTACCATATTCATTGTATTCCGCGTCATCGATGGGACCTCTAGAGCCAACAGATATTACTCTATTACTTGCGGACAACTCACGGACCGAAGCAAAGGGTAAAGTAGAGGATGTCTTGACACATGTCGGTGGACTCAAATTTCTAGCAGATTTTTATGTAGTCGACATGAACAAGCCGAATACCGAAACAAGAGAAACCGTGTTGCTCGGCCGACCATTTATGAGGATCGCAAAAGCGTGACACGATGTTGGAAACGAAATCATGACCCTCCAGGATAAGAAACGCAAGATCAGACTGGACGTTATCAACCGAGTCAGATTATCAGAAGAGCCGGTGGTAGAAAACCAAGTAAAGTTCAGAGACAAAACTGCCACACCTAGACCGACGCACTCTGAGATGTTGCGCGCCAAAACAACACGAAGATGATACCTGTGGCGCACCAGAACAACACGAAGTCCAAGCCACCTGATAAAAGAAACAGAGAGTGAGGTCGTGAAAAGGATGATACTTGGGACCAGCACAAGAATGCGGAGAAGGTACGCAGGATGGTGCTACAGAGCAGAGCCGCGCGACTCAAGGATGCGCGAGAGCTGACCTGCGCACAGTCTGGCACATCCGAGGGGCCTAACAAGCGAGACTTCGTGTTTTCTGTATCTTTACCCTCCGATCATATTAATTACGTGTTATCTGCTGATACTAACCCACTTGAGTTTTTGCCATGCAGAAAAGATGACAATACGGAAGTAGGCAAAAGTTCAAGTGTGGGGGAGGAAATCCGTGCACCATGAGTACACAACTGCGTCGAGCTAAAGACGTTAAACAAAGTACTCGTCGGAAGCTACTCTGAAAAACTGAGCTTAGTATTCATTTTTGTGTGTCTTTTCGTGTGTGTGTTTAGTTTAGCTTAGTTTTAATTTTAGTTTTAGTTTTAGGTTTAGTTTTAGTTTGGGGCCCAAGTTAGTTTTGGGCCATGCATGCATGTGGGCTTTATGTGCTATAAATATGTGATGTGGGGTTCATTTTGTGTTACATTTCAATTTTTCACTTATCTCACTAAACACAAAAACTCAAAGCCATCAAGCCACCGCCGACCGCCGACCCAGAATCGGACAATTTTTGGTAAGAATGTAGATCTCGGTGCAGGTATTCTACTGTTCAAATTTTAGCTCATTTGGACCGGTTTTGGTATATCAATTGTTCAGTAGAAGTTCAGATCTAGATCTGCACCGTGCTCGCGCGTGACAGGACATACAATGTCAATTTTTGTAGACCAGTCCGAGAAATTGGATTTTGAGATCAGGTACAGGCTGTACAGTAGGTGCGAGATCCTGCCTACTGTTTTTGTGGACGAAGAGTTCCTCCGTGAGATGGGGCTCTATGAGGAGGTACACGCTGCCTTTGCCGCCACTGGATGGGCATCTTTCATGGAACTATCTTCGGATACGGATGTGGAGGATGTGTTGGAGTTCCTTGCATCGTACGAAGGACTGAGCGATAAGATTCGGTACCGCTACAGGGGCGTATACTATGAGGCCGCGCCATCCCAGTTTGGCGCAGTCATGGGACTTGCGCATAACGTGAGGACACATTTTTGTTTAAGTGCGGGGGATAGTAGTACATTTATCTTAGGAGCTTTAGGTTAATTTTTTCGTTTTTTAGTTTAGATAAACTGAATGTGACATCTCATAAGGTAATTGCGCGCGAGTTACACTGGCGTGCGCAACCTGTGTGCGTTACTCGCAAACCTGTGGTAATTTGTGCATATATGACATATTCTGAATTTTTATTAATTTTTACGAATTTTGTGTATCTCTTTAGTGGAATAAAGAGGGATGTTCAGATCTCGTCAAATTTGGCGCCGTTGTCGGGGAACGTGCTAGAGAAGTTTTCTTTTCTTTTTCTTTTCGTATTTAGTTGTTAGTTACTTTTTGTTTTTTTATATAAAAATCCAACAAAAATTTTTTTTTTTACGTTAATCTAGCTGTTGTTTTTGTCTGTGCATGGAAGATATTGGCGAGAACAGTGTGATCGACAGACGCATGGACGACACGCCAGATGCACCAGGGCGCAACGCCGATAACGTCTTTGCTCGCCTACACCCTGCCCGAACTCGATGCACTCAGAAGAGAACTACGCAAAGACCTAGAGTTCAGAGGGGATGTTGAATTGCCGAGACATGACAACCAGCTGAACAATAATGTGGACGTATGCGCGCCACCACCTGTCGCGCGCGTACCACCTATCGCGGGATGCACCATTAAGGAGATGGTCACTTCGAACTGAGAACTCAGCTTATTCACTACATACCAAAGTTCCATGGTATGGCTAGTGAGAACCCAGTTAAACACGTCAGAGAGTTCGCGGCTATCTGTGAAAATATGAGGAATGGGAACGAGGACCCAGAATTGCTGAAATTAAGAGCCTTCCCATTCTCACCATGTGATTCAGCTAGGCAATGGTTGATGGGGCTAGCACCTGGTTTGATAAGGACGTGGCCCGAGTTGTAGGAACGGTTCTTGGATAAGTTCTACCCTGCGGCTAAGGTGTCACTACTCAGAAGAGAGCTAGCCGCGCCAAAGCAGTTGCATGGAGAGTCGTTATCTGAGTACTATGAGCGGTTCAAGGAACTAGAGGCAAACTGCTACAACCATGGACTCCCGCAACACGTACTGATCGAGAACTTCCTCAACGGACTTACTGAGATGGAACTTAGGTTGCTGAATGCTTGCACAGGAGGCAATGTGAGGAATATGTATCCGGAGGATGTTTGGAAATTAATAGAGGACACGGCCGATCAAGTCAGATATCAAGTGTCTTTAGAGAACAATCGCGCCAGATCATTGCATCAAGTGGACGTGACTAGAGAAATTAAGGAATTGAAGGATATGATGCAGAAGCTGATGATGAAGCAAAGCACTGATATTAGACCATGTGAATTTTGTCACGCCACAGACCACCAAACAGACACGTGCCCCTCCCTATTTGAAGAACACGCAGATGTTAATGCAGTAGGAGGATGGAATAATGGTCAAGCTAGGCAAGGACAGCCTAGATTTGGTTTAGCTGAGAACGGGTTCAGTTGGAAGAATGAGCAGAACTTTCAAAGACCGCGCGCTGACTGGCGCGCGCAACCTAATGCACCCGCTGGCGCGCGACCTTACGCGCCAGTTGCTTCCTATAACCCACCGCACAAACGCACTGAAGGACCAGCGCAATACAACCAGCAGCCGAAGAAATCACTAGAAGAAATTGTGAGTCAGTTGGCCGAGACAGTAAGCAAGAACCAGGAGCGGAGCGAGAAGCGTTTTACTCTGATTGAAAATCAGTTAACACAAATCTCTGAAACCGTGACTGAGATCTCAAACAACAGGAAAGCAGCCAAAGCCAGAATGCAGAATGGTGTCAATGCGGTACTACTTAGATCAGACAAGGAAACCTCTGGTGCGCCAGAGACCACTCGCGCAAGGAAAAGCGCACACGCGCAGATTTCGGACTCAGCACCAGAGTCAAGCGCACCTGTTGCAAGGACAGAGGGCCAATCTAGCAGCGACATACCACTTCCTTTCCCCACCCAGAGCAATAAGCCTAAGAAAACCGAGCTAGATCAGGAGCTATATGACTTGTTCAGTAAGGTGGAAATCAACATCCCACTTATAGATGCACTGAAGCAAATTCGCGGTATGCGAAGTTTCTCAAAGATCTGTGCACAAACGCCTCAGCGATTGTACAACATAAGGTACCACCCAAATGTCGAGATCCAGGTACGTTCACTGTACCATGCACAATCGGTAACTTTTTAGTAGACAATTGCATGGTAGATCTGGGGGCATCTATAAATGTTTTACCTCATTCTCTATACACATCTTTGCGTCTTGGACCACTTAAGCCTGCAGGGTTGACGATCCAATTGGCAGACAGATCTTGCAAACAACCGGTAGGTATGGTTGAGGATGTCTTGGTGAGAGTAGGTGTTCCCGGCCGTCTTCTATGTATCAGAAATGGAAGGAAATATCTCTGCCGACACCGCGCAAGTATTGCTGGGCAGACTATTCCTGATGACCGCGCGGACGAGAATAGACGTATGGAAGGGAACCTTGTCAATGGAAGTGGATGGCAAAGTTATACACTTCAATATCTTTAAGGGCATGCAGTTCCCTCATGATGATTCTACGGTGAATGCACTGGATATAATTGATGAGGCAGTGGAAAACGAGCAGGTGCGCCAGCAAACTGGCGCACTATTGGACGCATACGGGGAAGAAGGCAACATCAGCGGATTCATCCGAAGTGACGACATGAGATATCCTATTTCTCGTACTGAATTATGTGTTACTGACTCGGCTGTCTCTCACACCATACAGGAACCAAAGAGCACGCTAAAGCAACTTCCGGAGCACCTGAAGTACATGTTTTTGGGTGATAATGAGACTAAACCGGTAATCATAAAGAGTCAGCTTGAGCCTGCGCAAGAAGCGCGCCTGGTGGATGTACTGCGCAAGAACAGGCGCGTGATCGGATGGACACTGGATGACTTGCACGGAATCAGTCCAGACGTATGCATGCATCGAATTCTGTTAGAAGATGGAGCTAAACCGTGCAGAGATGCCCAGCGATGACTCAACCCTATCATGATGGAGGTGGTGCAGAAAGAGATCATAAAGCTGCTCGACGCTGGACTTATTTACCCAATCTCCGACAGTAAGTGGGTGAGCCCAATTCATGTTGTCCCAAAGAGGTGAAATTACAGTAGAGGAGGGATGCAGCAGGAGAACTAGTACCAAAGAGAATACAGACTGGATGGCGCATGTGCATAGACTACCGGAAGCTGAATGTAGTCACGCACAAGGACCACTTACCTCTACCATTTATAGATCAGATGCTTGACCGACTGGCAGGTAAACCCCATTATTGTTTTTTGTATGGATTTTCAGGGTATAATCAGATTCCCATAGCTGTGGAGGACCAAGAGAAGACAATGTTCACATGTCCCTTCGGTACATTTGCCTTTCGGCGCATATCCTTTGGATTGTGCAACGCGCCAGGTACGTTCCAAAGGTTAGTCATGAGTATATTCTCGGACATGTTGGGATCATGCATTGAAGTTTTCATAGACGATTTTACTGTTCATGGTGATACGTTTGACGCATGTCTAGAGAATTTGGATAAAGTCTTGAAACGTTGCATATCCAAAAACCTAGTCCTTAATTACGAAAAGTGTCACTTCATGGTCACGCATGGAGTTGTGCTCGGCCATATTGTCTCTAGGGAAGGATTAAAGGTAGATAAGGCCAAGATAGATCTTATTGCTAGCTTACCATACCCTACTGATGTTAGAGATATCAAATCTTTTTTATGGCACATTGGATTTTATAGACGTTTCATTCAAGACTTTTCCAAAATATCAACTCCGTTGTCTAACCTCCTGCAGAAGGATGTAGTGTTTCATTTCACAGATGACTGTCGCGCAGCATTTGACGCACTGAAGCGCGCACTGACTAGCGCGCCAGTACTACAGGCGCCAGACTGGACCCTGCCATTCGAGTTGATGTGTGACACGAGCAACTATGCTGTTGGCGCAGTACTTGGTCAGCGCAAAGACAAGAAACCACACGCCATCTACTACGCCTCGCGCACACTGGACCCCGCGCAGCGAAACTACACTACCACAGAAAAAGAACTGCTAGCCATTGTTTTTGCCCTGGAGAAATTTCGTGCATACATATTAGGGGCAAAAGTCATCATATTCACGGATCACGCAGCACTGAGGTATTTAATGTCCAAGAAAGAAACTAAGCCGAGACTTCTGCGTTGGTTGTTGCTTTTGCAGGAATTCGATATAGAGATCAAAGACAAGAAGGGATCGGACAACACGGTAGCCGACCACTTGAGTCGGATAGTCAGGGACGAGGATAAAGGTATTATCACGGAAACCTTCCCTGATGAGCACATAATGACATTACAGGGTAAGATACCATGGTATGCTCACATTGTGAACTACCTGGTCACCAGTACGTTTCCCCCATCTTTCAATAAACCACAAAGATTACGATTGAAACATGATGCTAGAATGTATTTATGGGATGATCCGTACTTGTTTAGAATAGGTCTTGATCAGATATTGAGACGCTGCGTTCCAGACCATGAAATAGAATCGGGCCTAGCCTTCTGTCATGAACATGCATGTGGAGGCCATTTTGGTCCTAAACGAACTAGTAGGAAAATATTAGATTCTGGATTTTACTGGCCACACTTGTTTAGGGACTCATATGCACATTGCAAGAGTTGTGACAGATGTCAGTGTGCAGGTAACATATCTGCGCTCAATGAAATGCCGCAGATGCCTATCATGGTCGACGAGGTATTTGATCTATGGGGAATCGATTTCATGGGTCCCTTTCCCCCCTCATTCGGGTTTGAGTGCATTCTGGTAGCTGTAGATTATGTGTCTAAATGGGTTGAGGCTAAGGCTACAAGAAAGGATGATGCTAAAACTGTTATTGATTTTTTGCGCACTAACGTTTTCTGCCGTTATGGTGTACCCAAGGCACTGATCAGTGACCAGGGAACTCACTTTTGTAACAGAATGGTGGCGCAGGTACTCAAACACTATGGGGTCCAGCATAGAATATCCACGGCTTACCATCCGCAAACAAACGACCAAGCTGAGATCTCAAATAGGGAAATCAAGTGGATATTGGAAAAGATGGTGAAACCAACCCGTAAAGATTGGAGCCTTCGTCTGGATGACGCACTATGGGCATATAGGACAGCTTTCAAAACACCAATCGGTACGTCCCAATTCCGGTTGGTTTATGGGAAGGCATGTCACCTTCCGGTGGAATTGGAGCATAAGGCATACTGGGCATTGCGCACATGCAATTTGGATCTCGGTAGTGCAGGGCGAGAAAGGATGCTGGATTTAAATGAGCTAGATGAGCTGCGCGCCGACGCATATGACAGCACACGCGATTACAAACTGCGCACAAAACTATATCACGATAAGTTCATATTGCGTCGTTCCTTCAATATCGGTGATTCTCATTTCGTTTGAAGATAATGCCAGGAAAGTTGCGTAGCAGATGGACAGGCCCATACATTGTCACCTAGGTTTTTCCACATGGGGCAGTGGAGATAGAGGGCGAGAATGATCATCACCGCTTTAAGGTCAATGGTCAGCGACTCAAACATTACCTCTCTGGCCCTATACCTCCAGCACAAGAGTTTGATTTAATGCTACCAGATGAGCAAGAAGTGCTTGCCACGAAACTTAAGAGCGCGCGAGAAAGGTCGCGCACACAGACTGGCGCATCCTCATCGGATGACGTTATTGGAACGCGAGAGCAATAAGGGGATAAGATAACTGTCGAGCCAGCGACGTTAAACCACGACACTTCCGGGAGGTAACCCGTTTTTTGCTATTGCCTTCTTTACTACTTGTGCATAACGTGAGGACACGTTTTTGTTTAAGTGTGGGGGGTAGTAGTACATATCTATCTTAGGAGTAGTTTAGGTTAAATTTCTCGTTTTTTTAGTTTAGACTTGCTGAATGTGACATCTCAAAAGGTAATTGTGCACGGGAAACACTGGCGTGCGCGACCTGTATGCGTACTTGCGCACCTGTGGTAAATTGTGCTCATATGACATATTCTGAATTTTTGTTAATTTTTTCAAATTTTGTGTGTCTCTTGAGTGGAATAAAGAGGGATGTGGAGTTGATAGAAATGTCCTAGAGAAGCAGTCGATCGAACGATTCTTGAGGAGCAGTTGTATGGTTATGAGTATTCGTGGAGGTTGATACTTCACAGTCAAAGGTTAGAGAGCAAGCTCAGTCACACAGATGCCAAAGGCGAAACCCTAATGGCGTGACGAGACGGGAAAACAGACCTTCTTCGCTGAAGTTGGTTGCTCAGGAAGGGGCGCGCGGTTGCAAATGCGTGACCTGACTTGCGCGCGACTAGTCAGAGGCGAGAGCGGGGCGTGGTTCCATAGCTACTATCTGAAGGCCATGATTGGAAACCGTTCTAGGGAAGAATTCAGATCCGGACCAGAAAAAGAAGTATTCAATTCAAAGTGAAAGCTCAAAAGGCCGAGAGAATGAAAAGAAGAAATTGTGCAACAAAAAAGTTATCAATCTGTCCGAGAACAAAAAGTGAAGCATCGAAGACGTAAAGCTCAGAAACCCTAAGACGCGGATCAATCATGTATCAGAGAAGCTACGCAGCAGAAGAAGATCGGAATCCTACCGGCGCAAGACTGTTACGGGCACTGACGACGCGTGCACCAGGCTATAGTGTTATTACTTGTTGTTTACATATAGATATTGAGATGAATATGTTCAGCATGTCTAGCTAACTTGTTGAATTCAGTTTAGACTTTGATCTATGAATCATATGTTTTGAGGTTTTGTTCTTAATGCTTGACCTGTTCAATATTATTACTCCGAGCATACTTGCATGATAACTAGTTTAGATAGTTAGGCGAAGCCTTTACCCGCAGACCTAATTATAGACTCTATTATCTATCGTTAAACTATCAGAGGTATGTTACAGTGAATGATAGGAGTAGCACTAGAATAGTTAATCACTACCTTTACCGGATTCGTGGTTAATTAGACTAGGTTGGGTAGTAATATCATATAAACCTTTACCGGAATATATGTGTAAGTTATTAAGCCTTTACCGGACCTTAACTTGCGTGGACAAACTGTCATAGATCTTTAGAAAAACCAGTGATAAACATAGAAGTTCATAGTGATAAGTCTAAGCTGAGCTCATCTCATATTTATATTTCACACTCGTAGTTAATTCTGTGCGCCATTAGTAGACTCACGCTCCTATTTTCTGTTTTTTACTTGTTTAACTCACAACCCCAATCTTAGTTGTAGATCAAAGGAGACTTCTCACCGTTCCCTGTGGATTCGACCCCAGCTTGCCAATACTATACTAGTAGGAGAGTCGGGACAAATTTGCAGCACTCAACGACGTGCTCGTCAGAGTCCATGATTGTAGCAGTTCGCTTCAAGTTCCCTGAACCGCTCGTAATACTCTGAAAGCGACTCTCCATGCAACTGCTTCGGTGCGGCTAGCTCTCTTCTGAGTAGTGACACCTTGGCCGCAGGGTAGAACTTGTCTAGAAATCTCTCCTGCAACACGGGCCACGTCCTCATGTTCTCGCAGATGGCCGCAAACTCTCTTACATGCTTAACTGGGTTTTCACTGGCCATATCGTGAAACTTGGGTATGTAGTGAACAAGCACGATGCACCATGTTGATTAACAGCTTGAGGAGCAAACATCTCCTTAATGGTGCGTCGCGCCATTGGTTGTGTAGGTACGTGCGCGACAGGTGGTGGCGCACATACATCCATATTATGTTGAAGCTGGTTGTCGTTTCTCGGTACTTCAGCAGCCATTCTGAACTCAAGATCTCTCCGTACTTCTCTTCTGATTGCCTCAAGTTTAGCAGGGTGTAGGCGTGCAAAGACGTTCTCAGAGTTGCGCACTGGCGCGTCTGGAGTCTCTATTCTTCTGCTGATTACACTATTCTCACCACTCGCTTCCATACAAAGATAAAAACAACAGCTAAGTTAAACGTAACTATTTTGGATTTTTTATATAAGAAAATAGAAAGTAAAGTACAAACTAAATACAAAAGAAAAGGAAAAGAAAACTTCTCTAGCGCGCTCCCCGGCAACGACGCCAAAATTTGACGAGCACGTCGTTGAGTGCTGCAAATTTATTCCGACTCTCCTACTAGTATAGTATTGGCAAGTTGGGGTCAAATCCACAGGGAACGGTGAGAAGTCTTCTTTTGATCTACAATCTAAATTGGGGTTTTGTGAGTGAAAGCAATTAAAAGAAAAGAAAATAGCTGCGCAAGTGAAACTGGCGCACAATCAGAAAACATTTATGAAAGATGATAATAAAAACAAGAGAGATGAGCTCGGTTCAGATTCTTCACTATGAATTTCTATGTCTATCATTGGTCACTAAAGATACATGATATAAAGTTCACGCCGGTTAAGGTCCTGACACAGCTTAATAACCTACACATACACTCCGGTCAAGGTCCGTATGATATTATTATTCAATTCTAGTCTAGTCAACCACGAATCCGGTCAAGGTAGCTATCGACTATTCTAGTGTTACTCCTATCATTCACAGTCACGTACTTCTGTTAGTTTAACTGTAGATAACAGATTCTACAACTAAGTCTGCGGTGCAAGGCTTCGCTTAATTGTCTAACCTAATTATCATCCAATTGAGCTTGGAATAATAATACTAAACTTATCATGCAATTAAGAACAAAACCTCAAAACATATCATTCATAGATCTGAATCCAAACCGAATTCAGTAAGTTAGCTACTCATACTGAATGAATACATCTCAAGAATAAATGTTTGACAACTAAAGTAACAAATCGAATCTGAGTGACGCGTCGTCTGGCTCGCGTCTGCAGCTTGCGCGCAAGGCTAGGTCTGAATTCTGCTCTGAGCCGCTTTTTCTCCTCTGAGCCTTGTCTATATACTCTTGCTTGCCTCCTAGGGTTTCGACGAATTATTAGGCAAGAAAATCTGTAGGAAATCATCTTTATCTCTAAAAATTAGCTTTGGGAATATCTTGATCTCCAAAAACCGAACTTAGAAATATTCTTTGCGCGTGATGTCATCATCGCTCCGGATATTTTGCTGATTGTTGACGTCATCGTTTTGCTCTGATGTGCGCGACCCACACTCGCGCGCCACACTGCTCGCGCGCTAGTTGGTCTTTGGCTCTTTGTCACTTTGTTGTCTTTTGTTCCGATATTCAGCCTTCTTGTTGCACTTTTGTTCTAACTCTTCTTTTAAACTTGAGATACAAAACTACACCAAAAGTGTAATCTTATACTAAAATATGTTAGAATCTAAGCAGTGTAAAGGACTTAAAACAGCATACAAAAGTG